>MQUG01000085.1:0-137882 GCA_007213375.1 Steinernema feltiae
TGGGCTTCCAAGAGGACCAAGAGGACCATTGTCGAATCTGCCTAGCGGTGTAAAAATGATTGGTTTCATCATCAACAACTAGAAAATAGCGGTCAAACTCTTCACCGGCCGATGCACCCAGTTTCCGCATTGCATTGTTTCCACCTATAAATATTAGAATAATATAAATAAACAACCCACGAGATAAACATACCTTGTTACCTTTGAAAGATTTTACGGGATAAACATAGAGAGTGTCGACTTTGCCGATTTCTACCATGGTAGTTTCGTTCGAACAAAAGACGACTAACGTAGCGATAGACAGGGATGGCAAACAGCGCACCCGAAAAAGCTACCAAGCCCAGCCTGACAGATGAACCAGCTTTGATGTGATCTCCGCGAATGTTTTCTTGCATATGTATTCGAACATACATGCAGAAACATTGATGAAAACTATAGGCAACGATTTATGAATGACTGGATTTTAGCTTATGCACCCGTTTATTAAAATTAACAATACTTGCAAAAGTCAGGGTTCAACTTCAAACGATGCTGAAATTTGTTAAACCAATCTTCAACGACACTAATGGGTACAACGTCAACAGTCTGAGATGGCATTTGCGGATTCGTCATCGAAACCGCAAAAGACTGTACATGATTAAACAAGTTGGTGAGCATTTCCGTTGTGAACTGCGTCATCGTCGTCTCTAGGTGTGGTGTCCAAATCGGCTGATTTCTGTTCCAGTTGACCAATAGATATGATCTGGATCCCCAGTAGAGCGCTTCCTGCGGCTGCACTGCCCATTGCAAACATAGAGTTGCCTTCAGATGACTGATGATTGACTTGTCCGTAACGAAACATAGCGCTTGGCTTACTATTAGTTAGCCCTCCCAGGAAATGCCAATCTCCATGGCCTCCTTCATTTGGCCATCGTGCATACACTAAAAACAATGTATAGGGAAGCTATAGCAAAAAGGAAAGTACCCGAAGCTCCTAGGTCAACAGGCAGTGGAACGGCTCCAGTTAGAAACACAACAATGTGATTAATTGAAGACGCCTGCGGCAATTCAAATAAAAATTCGGTTTCCGAAACTTGTGTGCAGTCCGTTTGCACCTAAAAACCAAGTTGCATATTAGAACAAAATAGTTGCTCGACTCACCGCTCGTCCTACAGCTATCATGCCAAAAATTGGTCCCTCGGCCATAGCAGCTTGGAGAGGTGGATCAGCTTGGAGAGGTGGATCAGCTTGGAGAGGTGGATCAGCTTGGAGAGGTGGATCAGCTTGGAGAGGTGGATCAGCTTGGAGAGGTGGATCAGCTTGGAGAGGTGGACCAGCTTGGGGCAGCTGGATCAGCTTGGGCAGCTTGTGGTACTGGAAAAGGTTGGGCAGCTTGTGGTACTTGAACAGGTTGGGCAGCTTGTGGTACTTGAACAGGTTGGGCAGCTTGTGGTACTTGAACAGGTTGGGCAGCTTGTGGTACTTGAACAGGTTGGGCAGCTTGTGGTACTGGCACAGCGACCTGTGGAGCTTGAGGACCAAACAGGGCGGCTCGATCAGCGAGCGGCAAGGCTGAGCGCATTGGACGCGGTAGATGGTTGTAGCGGGGGGGACCGCGCGACGGACCCATGTCTGAAATTCAGAAAGCAATAAGTTCAAGGCAAAACTCCATCACCCATCACAAATCTGAGCCGAAATGGGAACCACAAAACCGACTGAAAAACAATGATGCGAAGATCGCTCCAAGACCAAATTCGCACGTTCGATCTTGCGCAAAGATATTTATAGTATAACGTCGCCATCTGTATGCCAAAACAGAAATACCACAATGGGACAACACCATAAATATCTTTGCGCAAGATCGAACGTGCGAATTTGGTCTTGGAGCGATCTTCGCATCATTGTTTTTTCAGTCGGTTTTGTGGTTCCCATTTCGGCTCAGATTTGTGATGGGTGATGGAGTTTGCCTTGACTTATTGCTTTCTGAATTCAGACATGGTCCGTCGCGCGGTCCCCCCGCTACAACCATCTACCGCGTCCAATGCGCTCAGCCTTGCCGCTCGCTGATCGAGCCGCCCTGTTTGGTCCTCAAGCTCCACAGGTCGCTGTGCCAGTACCACAAGCTGCCCAACCTGTTCAAGTACCACAAGCTGCCCAACCTGTTCAAGTACCACAAGCTGCCCAACCTGTTCAAGTACCACAAGCTGCCCAACCTGTTCAAGTACCACAAGCTGCCCAACCTTTTCCAGTACCACAAGCTGCCCAGCTGATCCAGCTGCCCAAGCTGCGTCCACCTCTCCAAGCTGATCCACCTCTCCAAGCTGATCCACCTCTCCAAGCTGATCCACCTCTCCAAGCTGATCCACCTCTCCAAGCTGATCCACCTCTCCAAGCTGATCCACCTCTCCAAGCTGCTATGGCCGAGGGACCAATTTTGGCATGATAGCTGTAGGACGAGCGGTGAGTCGAGCAACTATTTGTTCTAATATGCAACTTGGTTTTTAGGTGCAAACGGACTGCACACAAGTTTCGGAAACCGAATTTTTATTTGAATTGCCGCAGGCGTCTTCAATTAATCACATTGTTGTGTTTCTAACTGGAGCCGTTCCACTGCCTGTTGACCTAGGAGCTTCGGGTACTTTTCCTTTTTGCTATAGCTTCCCTATACATTGTTTTTAGTGTATGCACGATGGCCAAATGAAGGAGGCCATGGAGATTGGCATTTCCTGGAGGGCTAACTAATAGTAAGCCAAGCGCTATGTTTCGTTACGGACAAGTCAATCATCAGTCATCTGAAGGCAACTCTATGTTTGCAATGGGCAGTGCAGCCGCAGGAAGCGCTCTACTGGGGATCCAGATCATATCTATTGGTCAACTGGAACAGAAATCAGCCGATTTGGACACCACACCTAGAGACGACGATGACGCAGTTCACAACGGAAATGCTCACCAACTTGTTTAATCATGTACAGTCTTTTGCGGTTTCGATGACGAATCCGCAAATGCCATCTCAGACTGTTGACGTTGTACCCATTAGTGTCGTTGAAGATTGGTTTAACAAATTTCAGCATCGTTTGAAGTTGAACCCTGACTTTTGCAAGTATTGTTAATTTTAATAAACGGGTGCATAAGCTAAAATCCAGTCATTCATAAATCGTTGCCTATAGTTTTCATCAATGTTTCTGCATGTATGTTCGAATACATATGCAAGAAAACATTCGCGGAGATCACATCAAAGCTGGTTCATCTGTCAGGCTGGGCTTGGTAGCTTTTTCGGGTGCGCTGTTTGCCATCCCTGTCTATCGCTACGTTAGTCGTCTTTTGTTCGAACGAAACTACCCATGGGTAGAAATCGGCAAAGTCGACACTCTCTATGTTTATCCCGTAAAATCTTTCAAAGGTAACAAGGTATGTTTATCTCGTGGGTTGTTTATTTATATTATTCTAAATATTTATAGGTGGAAACAATGCAATGCGGAAAACTGGGTGCATCGGCCGGTGAAGAGTTTGACCGCTATTTTCTAGTTGTTGATGATGAAACCAATCATTTTTACACCGCTAGGCAGATTCCGACAATGGTCCTCTTGGAAGCCCACGTTAAGAACGACATTCTGAAGCTGCGCGATCCCGAAGGTCGAGAAATCGAAATTGATTTGGATTTTGTGGTTGAGAGTGAGCACAAACGTACTGCTACGTATGTTATTGCTTACGAGGGCTTGTTTACAACCTCGTTTTGTTTAGATTGCATTTTAAATTGCGACAGGAGGGTCTAGATTGTGGCGATCACGTTGCGGCGTTTTTGACGGAAGCACTGGGATTAGCGGATAAGCCGTGCCGCCTTCTATATTTCCAGGAAGGTCTTTTCTCCGAACGACAGTGCGTACCGTCGCAGAACTGGTGGAATCACCCCGTTCCTAAACGTGTTGACGATGTGAGTTAAATCCTTGTTTTTACTTGAATTTTATGAGACTATTTTTAGACCGCCTTTGTCGATTTAGCACCGTATCTAGCGTTTTCGTCAGCATCTGTTGATCATCTGAACAAGCGTCTTTACGCAGCTGACCCCGAGCATCCTCCTGTAAGCGAGCGGAATTTCAGACCAAATATTGTGGTAACAGGAATGCCACCCTACGATGAAGACCGATGGCTAGAACTTCGTATTGGCGACGTGGAATTCGCTTGTTATAAACCATGTACTAGGTAAGAAAACGCATGACATTACACAAATGTAAACGTAGCGTTTGTAGGTGCATTCTGACTACAATTGATCCGTTCACAGGCAAAAGGAGTCCTTGTATTCAGCCGCTGAAGCTTCTTCGTGACTATAGACTCGCACCGGAAGGGAAACTTCGCAAGGAATTTGGACAGAGTCCAATTTTTGGAGTTAACATGGGTATTATAAAGCAGGGCACTATCAATGCAGGAGACCCTGTTTTTGCTCGTTACAAGCCAGAAGCATTTTAACCGTTTAAATTGCTGGAGTAAACTCTTGATTTCATTTCCTATTATATATAGTAGATTGTTTGAACGGGGTTGGTTTGGAGATCAGTAATGTTGATTTGAAACTCAACGGAGCCAAGAAGCGTTATTTCCGCGCGCGAGTTTGTAAAATGAAACGAAATTCTCACTTATCGTTCGCTGGATTTCACACTTCGATTACAGCAAAATTAAGAGCAACCAAAGAACGGTATTGATAGTTTCTAGAAACGGGAAAGCGTCATAAACGTCGTGCGCGTATTGTGGTTACAAAGACGGTTTCTTTGAAGGTGAATTACTCTTGGTGCTACTGAATTTAGCGAAGAGTGCGTGTGTTTATCTAGCAGCCTTCCAAGCTGCTCTATAGTTAAGGTCCATTTTTTTGCAATTAGAACCGGCTAAGCGAGGTAAAGCAGGAAAAATGTTTCGCCATCGCGAAGCTCATTCGTGACCTCGCCATCCTACCGATACAACCTGACAGGGGTATTCACGGCGCATCGATTGGCAGGCCGGAAATTTGAGAATTTGACAATTGCAACCAACATCTTCCGCCTGCTGTGAACTCTCCGTTTTTGCAAGAACTGAGCGGAACGTCAGCACGGACGTTCCAAGCTTTGACTAAAACTATGTATTTATGTTAAGTATTGCCACGCCGCTCGTCGCATTCATTCAAAACACCTTTTATATCCATATTATAGCGTTTGTCCGTCGTATCGCCGCTATCAGGAGCGCCGCCTCTCTCCTCATGCTAATTGCTTTTAGTCGCACACTGGATCAATCCACATTTCTGCTTCCCCTTGAATTGATAGCAAAGGAAGAACGGGCCATATGTCCGTTTTGTTTGACCTGCATTGTTTATATTTGCACTCCGCGTTAGTACTGTTGCTAAGGTGGAGGTCTGCGTTCTTGTCTGTGCCTTTCACCGCGCACGCCCTTCCCTTATGGATGCCCCAATCATTCCACACGTCCGGCAAGCGGGTCGGGCAAACACTCTGCGTGCGTCGACACTGGGTGGAGTCAGTGGCTCCCATCGGATGGTGCTAGTGAAGACTCCATCCACTTTAGATCGTTGCCATAGTAGTTAAAACGTTGTGTGCCGGCGTGTAGTGAACCACTGCTCTACTGTGTTAGTTACATTATGTTCTCGTTTCAGGTGGGCCATGGCTCGCAAAACAAGTGTTGCGCTAACTTTTATAACGTTGCTCGCTGTCGTGGCTGTGGGTGAGTTTTAAGGCTGGGAGTTTTTGCGATTGTTATACTCATTATAGGATTCTTTCCAAATACCGCTGTCCACGCCGAAGATGATATCGATGACATCTCGCCTACGGTTAAGGAAAGTATTCGAAAAGGTGCCGAAACAGACACAGAGACAGTGCTAAGGTTAGTTCTAGCTCCAATAAAATCTTACCTATCTGTTTAGGGAGGAGGAAGCGATCAAGCTCGAGGGACTTTCGGTGGCTCAGATGAAAGAGCTGAGAAGCAAGGCTGAAAAGCATGAATTCCAAGCGGAAGTGAACCGGATGATGAAGTTGATCATCAACTCGCTGTATCGCAATAAAGAGATCTTCCTCCGTGAACTGATCTCCAATGCTTCGGATGCTCTGGACAAGATCCGTCTTCTCTCGCTCACCGATCCTGAAGCGCTCTCTGCTACTGACGAATTGTCGATCCGCATCAAGGCTGACCGCGAAAATCGCATGCTGCATATCATCGACACTGGTGTCGGTATGACTCGCCAAGACTTGATGAACAACCTTGGAACTATTGCTCGATCCGGAACTTCGGAATTCCTCTCCAAGATCCTGGACACCTCGTCGAACAGCGAGCAGCAACAAGACCTCATTGGCCAGTTCGGAGTCGGATTCTACTCCGCCTTCCTTGTCGCCGACCGCGTTGTCGTCACTACCAAGCACAACGACGACAAACAATACATCTGGGAGTCGGATTCCGCCTCTTACTCCATCGTCGAAGACCCTCGCGGAGCCACTCTCAAGCGTGGATCGCAGATCACTCTTCACCTGAAGGAGGAGGCCCACGACTTCCTGGAGCCCGAGACTCTGAAGAACCTCGTGCACAAGTACAGCCAGTTCATCAACTTCAACATCTACTTGTGGGAGTCGAAGACCGAGACTGTCGAGGAACCCGTGGAGGACGCGTCTGAGTCCGCCACCTCCGAAGACGGCCAGGTGGAGGAGGAGAAGGAGGACAAGCCCAAGACCAAGAAAGTCGAGAAGACCGTGTGGGACTGGGAGCGCGTCAACAACGTGAAGCCCATTTGGATGCGCAAGGCCTCGGAGGTGGAAGCCGACGAGTACGAGGAGTTCTACAAGAGCATCACCAAGGACTCTGAGAAGCCGTTCGCCCACGTCCACTTCACCGCCGAAGGAGAGGTCACCTTCAAGTCCATCCTGTACGTCCCCAAGAAGTCGCCGCAAGACATGTTCCAGAACTACGGAAAGGTCACTGAAAACATCAAGGTAAGCGCCCCGCGTTCCGCCGTTTCTTGAGTGTCGCGATGTTTAGCTCTACGTGCGCCGTGTGTTCATCACCGACGACTTCCACGACATGATGCCCAAGTATCTCTCGTTCATCCGCGGAATCGTTGACAGCGACGACCTCCCGCTCAACGTCTCTCGCGAGAACCTGCAGCAGCACAAGCTCCTCAAGGTCATCAAGAAGAAGCTGGTCCGCAAGGTGCTCGACATGCTCAAGAAGATTGACGCCGAGCAGTACGAGGCGTTCTGGAAGGAGTTCAGCACCAACATCAAGCTTGGAGTGATGGAAGACGCCTCCAACCGCAACCGCCTCTCCAAGTTGCTGCGTTTCTTCAGCTCCAACGACGCCGAGCAGCAGACGTCGCTCCCCGCGTACGTCGAGCGCATGAAGGAGAAGCAGGAGGGCATCTTCTACGTAGCCGGCACGTCGCGCAAGGAGGTAAGAGTCGATGGCGGAGCCACCATTCGTGTATTTCTTGCAGGTCGAAAACTCGCCGTTTGTGGAGCGTCTTCTGAAGAAGGGCTACGAGGTGCTCTACCTGACCGAGCCAGTCGACGAGTACTGCATCCAGGCCATGCCCGAGTTTGACGGCAAGAAGTTCCAGAACGTAGCCAAGGAGGGCCTGAAGCTCGATGACGGCGAAAAATCGAAGGAAGTGCAGGAGCAGCTGGAGAAGACGTTCGAGCCCCTCACCCAATGGCTGAAGGAGAACGCGCTCAAGGATCAGATCGAGAAGGCCGTCGTCTCGCAGCGCCTGACCACCTCGCCCTCGGCCCTGATTGCCAGCTCCTACGGGTGGTCCGGAAACATGGAGCGCATCATGAAGTCGCAGGCGTACGCCAAGGCGAACGATGCTACCCACGACTATTACGCCAACCAGAAGAAGACCTTCGAGATCAACCCGCGGCACCCAGTCGTCAAAGAGCTGCTCCGTCGCGTCGAGGCCGACAAGGATGACGAGGTCGCCAAGAGCACTGCCCATCTCCTCTTCGAGACTGCCACTCTTCGCTCTGGATTCAGCCTCAGCGATCAAGTTGGCTTTGCCGAGCGCATTGAATCTGTAAGTGTTTCGTTCCGGAGGACGCATTCTACGTGATCACTTTAGGTTCTGCGCAAGTCGCTGGATCTCAGCCTTGATGAGCAAGTGGAGGAAGAACCCGAAGTTGAGGAAGCCGCCGAGGAGGAAGTCGAGGCCGAAGAAGAAGAAGAGACGAAAGTGGAGGAGGAGCACAGCGAGCTCTAGGTCCACTTGGCTCATAATTTATTAATTAAGTAACGCCTTACTCTATGTTTGTGCTCTTGTGATACGGTTCTCACGTTGTTGTTGTTGGCTAACGCCCCTTGATCTTCTGCTACACATCTCATCTTGTGTGGCGCCTTTAATAAGCGAGTTGCATAGCACTCGGGTTGTTCAATAAATGAATTTAGCTGGTTGGAGCCATTTCTATGACAAACTAGGATACATCTGAGGAATGCAACTCGACAAGCGAATCAAATCAGTGCGAACTTTGTAAGCCGAGTTTATTTGTGAATGCCGTCGCGGTGCTTTTCTGAAAACGCTCCTCCGTTTCTCTGGGATCGCATTGATCTTGAAAGATGACATCGTGAAAGGACAGGGCGCCATCCCAGTGATCAAAGGGGACCCGAATGTGCTTACCGCGAAAGCTCGCGTAAGTTCCTTCCACGTGAAGATGCATCGCATTTATCAGCTCTTTGTTGCCGAGAAAGCTGCCGTTCTTCGACCGCGAGCGATCTACATCTGTGACGGCACTTACCATGAGCTTACAGAACGTCGCGGTGAGATGGATCGTCTTTCGAACTACATGAACTTCTTCGTCTCGCACTAGGATGCTTGAGACGTCGCCCGCCTAGAGCACAAAACCTTTGTGATGACCGACGAGTGCTGGAGATCGGAGGTTCGCTTGAAGGAAGGCGTGAAATCGGAGGTCGCGCGGTGGTTGGCTCCGTTGCAGTTAAGCGCCGAGTTGAAAGACCGATATCCCGGGTCGATGCGAGGGATGTCATCAATTATAATTTTAGCTTGCGAAAGGTAAGCCGTTTCGAGTTCCCTATGTTAAGTTTGCGTTTGCAGATACTCCGAAAAGACGCAGAGTCCGCAAAAGCACGAAGCTTTCAGGATCGGCGATGTCTGATATCTTTGTTTGTGGGTTGAGTTCTTCGCTGACGCTATCCAAAGTGCATCTTTTTCGGTTTGCTCTAACGGGACAAAATAATCCAAAAAATCTGAAATCTCCCATAAAAGGTTTGATCAGATTTTCCCTCAACACATCGTGGTTGACGTTTCGCTCTCGCTTGACTGAGCGAACTCGTTCGCTCCTCCTTGTTGTGGGTATTGGCGGCTGTTTAAATAGTTGCCGAACCTCCACAACCAACGCACTGACTTCCGAAATCGTCACCATGATTAGCGCGCGGACCATGTGGGCATTTGTCGCTTGTCTCGGATTAGTTTGCCTTCCGTCGACGCTGGCATTGCACTGTTATCAGCAAGTGAGTCGTACTGATGAGGGCTTGACGAGTGTTGGCCCATGTCAAACCGAACAACATCCGTTCTACCCTGTAAGACACTGCGTCAAAGTCACTTTTGGAAATACAGTGGTTCGTGATTGCGACAAACTTGCTGTTTGTGAGGTATGATAACGCTGGGTTGTTGCGCTTTTTATGATTTTTAACGTCTTCAGCGATACGGAAACGGATGCATAACCGGCGCTTCGTATGGTCAGCAACTCTTTGGACAGGTGTGTTGTTGTAGCGGCGATCGGTGCAACTCGGCCGGCACAGCGATTCTCTCGATTCCTACAATCTTCATTGGAATTTGGATGCTGATGATGTAAACATATACAGATTATCACTAACCAACCAGCAATGCGCTTGTAAATAAATCAATCTACTAGTGTTAGTGTTGAAATTCCATCTTCCTCGAATACTGCGATGATTCACGTGGACTTTTTGTGTTCACCTCTCTGAATTACGCAATTCAGAGGCGCGCGACTTGTGTTTGCTCGGCGCTGGTGTCGATGAATCAGAAACGCTCATTTTTGAATGAAATAGGGTTTTTTGTGGGCTTTGCAATTGTGCTCCTTTAAACGTTGAATTGATGCTGTCTGAGCATGAATTACAGGAAATGAGGGTTCTTCTCGGAACAAGTTTCCTCGACCGCAGAAAAGCGTTTTCTTCCGACGCCCAACGCAGTTGTTGACTTCGGATTGGGGGAGGCAAACCGTACTCGGAGCCGTTATTGCCGTGAATAAATTCATCCGCCACTGTTTGCTCTTCTATTCCATCCAGAGCACAATGAATTCGACCGGAGCGGTGTTGCTTCTCCTTATTCTAGCTCTCCATTCGACTGTGGCCCGCGATTGCTACATCTCAGAAACAAGAATCGGCGAACGTCTTCCAAGTTTAGACACGATGTACTGCCGTTCAGATTACTGTATCAAGTTTGATGATCTTCTGGGAATGACCAGAAGAACGTGTGACCGTGGTGGCCTGTGCGAGCGCATTGTAAGTCCGTTTCTGATTCCATCCTTTCGGCCCATTCAATCAACTGAGTTTGGTATGCGAAGAGCAGTTCCCACAGTGGGCAAGAAGTAACTCTTCAAGTCATTGACGCGAAGTTGCCACAAATGCTGTTCCTTTAACCAAGTGGGGATCTCTTCCCACACAGGAACACACCCGTCAACCCTTTTGGCCATATCACCTCTTTGGATAGTCGCTTCCAATCGGTAATTTAATGTTTGATTAGGGGAATCGATGTCAAATGGTCAGAAACTACGATCTGCATGAAGAAGCCTACGCGTGCTGTTGCTCAGGGGACTTGTGCAACTCTTCGCCGCTGCTTGCTTCACTCAAGTCACTAGTTGTCATTGTATTCTCCTGTCTAGCTGTGCAATGTTTCATCGGGACTCTCTATATGTAAATGTTGCGTGTTCAAATAAAGAAGTCGCTGCAGATCGGGGACACACGGAACTTTCCCAGGTCTCCCCCATTGGGACGCATGATAAGGAATGAATTGCCAGACAAGATAATTGGTCCATCGGAAATCAAAGTTTGTTGTTTCCTATTCTACTTTGGGTTTCCCGATGATGAAGCTCGCAGTCTTTCGACTAATTTCCACATTTGATAGTTTCTTAACTCACTCCAATCAAACTATTACACCTTAAACGTCTTAATGACACTTCCATGCAACCGTTTGTTCGTTTGTGCAGCGCTTTGATTATGCACCGATCGATAACATCGACTATAGTGTGCCGGGACAGTACGATTTGAGAGGCGAAGTGTGTTCATTGTCTTTTGCGATTAGTGAAACGTGCGTTAGTTTTATTGTTTTATGACTGCAAAAGTGCTTTACGAAAAGAAGTTTCAGATTTTAGCGACTGCAGACCAATGGAAATGGATCTGAGTTGCAAACTGGACGACGTAGCCGAGCTTGTAAGCGTGTCCAAGCGTCTTTTAAGGAAACATCTTGCTCGGGGTGAGATTCGAATTGGTCCCAAAAGCAGCGTGTTGTGTTGCAATGAACGCGCTAATGCGCAGCACAATCCTCCGCCGAGCATCGCCGATCACCCCGAAAGCAGCAAAAGAATAGAGCAAATCATGGCGCGATTGAGGGCCACTGGCCTCACTTCTCATCTTTCCGTCCTGTCGGATGAGGTATGCGTCAGTGAGTGGATGTTTAATGCACAGACAGTTTCAGGATGTGGACCAAGTGTGCAAAGAAGACATTGTGGCGGAGATCAGCGAGAGCTACTGGACTGTTCTGAATAACACTGTGCAGGCAAGCCAGGATCAACTGCTTTCTTATGCAGCTCTCTTCGACAGTGTTTACTTCACCAATGTGATTATAAACTGTTCGTCGAAGTAATGATCCCAATTTCAGGAGACCTTCGCGTGTGCTCGATCGTCTCTCGCGCTTGCCTGTGAAGCAACCGAAACAGTGTACAACGGCGCTGTAGGGTTACTGTCGATCTCCAATATTCCGTTCTTTCGTTTTTCAGGTGGCTAACGCCATTGTCATTGCTCGTCCACCTGGTCATCACGCCTTGAGAGAAGGTGGAAACGGCTTCTGCATCCTCAATAACGTTGCGTTCAGCGCGCGGAAAGCGCTGACATTGGGCGCGAGGCGGATTCTCATTGTGGATTTCGATGTTCATCACGGTCAAGGGATCCAAAGGCAATTCGAAGATGACGATAGGTAAGTGGCGTCAACTTCCTTACTTGATTTTCGCATTTAGAGTGACGTATTTCTCGGTGCACCGCTATGAAGGAGGCAGATACTGGCCACATCTCCGTGAGTCAAACTACACATTTGTTGGGACTGAAGAAGGCGCCGGTTATACTGTGAATGTTCCGCTCTCTCAAATTGGTGCTGAAGATGTTGATTACATGACCATCTTCTGGAATATCCTCTATCCTCTTGCATTAAGTCTCAACCCCGACATTATCTTCGTTGCTGCTGGGTTCGACGCTTGCTACGGAGACCCTTTGGTTTGCAGCAATTCTGTAAATTATACGTTCTGTCTGTTCAGGGGGAGATGCGAATGACTCCGGATGGTTACGCTCATTGGATCTATCATCTTAGTGGTTTCGCCGATGGGAAATTAGTCGCTGTGTTAGAGGTGTAAACTCTCGAGCTAGTTCGTGACGATTGTTTTTCATTAAGGGCGGCTACAATCACTACAATCAAGCATTGTGTGTTCAGCGGTGCGTTGAAACTTTGCTCGGATCAACCGTTGTCCCAATCAACGCTTCCAATGGTCCAAGTGGAAGGTATTTTGTGTTTATGGAGAGAGAGAGTAACGTTTGCATGTTGTTCTAGCTGCGCAGCTGACATCATTAATACAATGGATTGCTTGAAATGGTACTGGCCGGCATTGAACGACGGTGATTCTGCTATCTTTGAAAAGAAGTCGAAGAGGAACGAGCTGAAGCATCAAGGTTAGTCGTGGGAAGCTATGAAAATGCACCTCGGCTTTTAGCTTCCGTACAACATCTCCACAAGGACCCTGAGGACAGCAGTCAGTCGAATTTTAAGGAACAAGAGCGTATTCGCAGCGATCGCATCCGGCCAAAGCATTTCGTGAGTGAGCAGCCTCTGCGACTTGACTTTGCACGGCCTGCTGGTGATACCGGAAACATTAGTCAATCTGACTTAGTTTTGCTTAACGAGTGCGACTACAAATTAGGTGAGCGCCTCAAACAGTCGCAAACTAGTAGGTCCTTGCAGTTCCGAACAAGTGCGAAGTGAAAGTCGGCTTTTGCTACAACAACACGATGACACTCCACAAAGCCAGATTCGCGGCCCACGAAAACCCAGACAGAATCTTCGCCACTTTCAAGTACCTCGCCGCTTCTGGGTTGTTGCGCAAATGTTCTTCCATTGAAGGCCGCTTTGCCACTAGAACTGAACTGTCTCGAGTGCACACCTTGGAGCATTTAGAGTTTCTGTACAACGTAACGGTAAGATGATAACTCGAATCGCCGTCACTCTGCGATACGGAAGTGTTCTAGACGCAAAAGAAATTGACCGAAAACGACCTTTTTGCCAATCAACACACTCTTGAAGCTTCAACATACGCTGCCGGAAGTTTAATCAAGGTTAGTGTGTTTTAGTCTATAAACTACAACAGGCAGAGCCAAAGAACAGAGAATGCATCGGTATTTGTGCACAAATCAGGAAGATCAGTTCTGTTTCCTTTGGGTTTCTTCTTGTGAATCGCTGAAATTGTTTTTCCTTTATTTCGCCTGGTGGGGGCGGCATTTACCGTCCTATAGCGGCACGTTGCTGTGCTTTCTCTCCGAGCCAGCCGTCCGCGGCCAGAATGCGGATGAAGAGGACAACATTGATAATGAAGAAGAACAATCCTCCAAGTAGCGCGATCAACGCGTAGAATCTGTGCATGAGGTGATAGTTGTACCAAGCCCACTGAAGTTGCCATCCTTGAACGAAAAATCGGCAGCCGATGAAGCTAAATTTGCTGTAGGCACGTTCACAAGCTTCACCTACGTGATTGTATTGAAAAATTTCGACAGTTTGTAGTTGCAAGGGCGCTTTTCGGCGGTTCCGGATAGTTGCAGGATTGAGCGCGCGTGTAGGAAAATGCTAAGAAAGGAATTCGCAATGATGAAAGCGGCCAATCGAGTTACCTATTGAATTCCATCATAAGAGCCCAGTGCGCATAAGGAATGAACTTCTGCGGGAGGATCGCGCTCATCATCACGAAGATGCTCACTGAGTGGTGGAGAAGAAGTTCAATCGTCCAGCGCGAGATCTCATGGCGTAACATGTCGGTCGTATCGTATACAAAGTAGCCTAAGAGTTGGCATGAACACAAGTAAATTAAATCCGACTTTTACCAATTGAGATCATAGGAAGGTGAAGAGAAGCAGGATGAGCCCAGTGGATCACATGGTTGAACATGATCTCAGGTTGCGCCAATAGAAAGAGCATAGCCCAGCAGCCAGTAATAGTTGAATGGATCAGACATACAGTAAGATTACGCAGTCGATATTGCCTGAAAGCAAACGGAATCTTTTCGATTTTTTCGATTCCTTACCTGAATCCAGAGTGCTTCCGCCATGTGTAGCATCGCACGAGATAACCCAAAAGTTGGAAGCAGCAAAAGTAGATGAAGATAGGAAGTAGCACCTCCGAGGTCTTCAGACGCGACCACGGAGGAACCCGCAGTTCGGCGCCGCTGTCAGGACCGTGAAGGGACTTGTCGAACTGGCCGCTCTCGTCCACAACGCGATATTCGCGATGCGCTTCTTCCGGCGCTTTCCCTACCTCCATTGCGTCCGCGTCGCTTCGTACAGCCAAGCACTCAAAAAGAGGGACTGAAAACGAGATTTTCCATAACAGCGTCGAATTGACGTGTATCCTCGCAACGTGTGGTCGGTTACTAAGAAGCAAATTGGCATGGCGAGAGGACGAGTCGCAATAAGAGGGGAAATGCGCGAAGAATCTGTTCAAGAATTGAATGAAGGAAATGAGAATATGTCTCATCTTCAGGTCCACTTTGCAAGCTCTGCTTGCTGAGTTTTGCAAGCACAAATGCACAAATACGGACTTTACCGCAGTCGCTCATGTCTCGATTAAATTCGCGACAGCAAAAAGGCGAATTCACTCGCGTTTGCAGGTGAAAAGCACTTTTGCTCTGCGTTCTGTCGCTGATGCGCGCTTGTTTCTGTTAGTCGAGCAAACACGGGTCGTGTTTAAATACCAGATGATTGTTATTTTATGAGCAGAAGAAATGAATCACAATCAATGCTCCAATCGACTCAAATCGCATCATCTCGCATGCAGCAATTCATTTTAGTGCGTCGACGAAGTGCTTCAAGGCAGCGTCATTTCCGCATTTGCTTTAATCCGCCCGCCAGGTAACTCGTCGTTGACGCGATAACCTCTTTTGTCTGCAATGCAGGGCACCACGCAAGTGCAAAGCAGGCCAAAGGATTCTGCTTTGTTAACAACGTAGCCGTGGCCGCAAGAGTACGTTGTAATCCTATTTTAAGTCATCCATTAAGCAGTTTAGCACGCACAGGAAGTATATGGCCTAAAGAGAATCCTCATCGTTGACTGGGACGTGCACTTCGGGGATGGAACAGCCGAGATCTTCGACGAAGACGATACTGTAATGTACATATCTTTGCATCGCTATGAACAAGGATTCTACCCTCACTCTCCGAAAGGTACTGCCAGTTACGTCGGCAGCGGAAAGGGCGTTGGCTATACGGTAAACGTCCCGTGGGCTGAAGAAGGACACAATGACAACGATTACCTCTTGGCATTCTCAAAGGTGACTCCTTTCCCAACACTCTTCCGTTAACGGATTTGCAGATTGTCATGCCAATTGCTTACGAATTCAACCCTGAACTTGTGCTCGTTTCGTGTGGATTTGACGCATGCTCAGACGAGAATGTCCACCTTGGGGACTGTAACCTCACTCCACATGGATTCTCTCGCATGACTCATCTTCTCGGATCATTGGCCAATGGACGGGTTATCACTGCTCTAGAAGGAGGTATTTCCTATTTGAGGGACCGTCGCTTAAGGCTTTTAAGGATATAACATCGACAATCTGTGCCATTGCTCAGAGGCGGTGTTGACAACGATGGTGTGCAATGCGGTGATCGACGCGCCCTCTGGTGCGCCGAAGGAGACGACATTCTCCCAAGAAACATTGGAGACAATTCAAAGCGTCATAGACTCCCAAGCGAACTATTGGAGTTGTCTCAAGCCATTTGCAGTCATTCGCGACTAATCGCGCCTCAACCATTTGTTTCTCAGGGATCATAATGCGATGTTTGATCTGTTTTATTTCTCACCTATTAGTCGATGCACACGTTTGAGTCAACACAAGTTGCTCAATTCGTTTTAATCAATAATACAGAAAATACGACGCACAAATCAAAATATGGTCGATTACGGTCGAGACTACAATGGCAGACACAAGACTGGAAAGACTTAAGATTCGGTTATTCAAATATGTTCGAGATACGAGGTGAAATTTGAAAGCTTACAGACTGATTAACACTGAAATCCTGATCTGAGTGAATGGACCAAATCATAACGCGGCTAAATCTAGGAATATCAATTTATACATACACTGGAGACAAAGTGATTTTCACTGATGAGAAGTGAGAATGCGACGGATTGGAGAAGGCGGAAAGAACAGAAGGAAACAGACGGACGATTCTAGAGTAGAGGCGGGTAAAGCTTTTCGAATATACAGGAAACACGCGGGGTTACACGGCCAAATCGCACAGCACACTATAATCGGCTGGTCGGAACTAAATAAAACTCTGCGTACGTAAACTATCGGCTACTGGCAAGACGCGGAAAAGGAGGTAATACCGGAAATCTGAAGGCAAAGTCAAAAGGCAAGAGGATTAGGTAGTGTGAGTTGAGTATAGTAAGTGAAAGAACGAGTAAAAGTGGATATTTCTTGGGTCGAGATCGTTTCGCTCGTTTAGAGCGCGCAAACGTGATCGTTTAAATCAGTGAGGAACTGTTTCTCTTCTGTCGTGAACGCAATCAGCTCTGGTATCGGTTGATGCTCGTGACATTTCATTATTTCCTTGAAGTACAGCACTGAAATGAGATGTTTAGCTGGAGTTGTCTGAATCGAACCTACAGACGAACTGCAGACATCTGGTTAGTTCGGGCTGCCCGTGCTCTAGTCTGGGTATCGCCAGCTTGCCCCTGCCGCTCGCGGAGATCTGCGCTTGGAGATACGCGCAGCACAGAGGGTTCTGCTCAAAGTGTTGGAAGATCAGATAGCAGCGGCTGACTAGAGACACGATGTCGTCGTACGGAAAGACATAGCGGCCGATGTAGTCCAGAAAAGCGTCCAATTTGTCTTGCAAGGAGATTTCTGACTCCGCGGAAGAAGTGGAATCTGAATCGTCTTCGATGATTCCGAGCTGCAGGGAGTGCGAGAAACTGCGCGAGATGTTCTGTGCCGATCGAATGGAATTCTGCAGAGTGGCACGGTCGATAGCGCTTGGCGGAACGGCCAGTCGTGCTTGAGGAGTGTCGTTTTCTATGTCTTCTCTGTCTCCAAGGGACGACGACGTGCTGGAGTCGGATCTGCCGCTTTCGACCGTTGTTGTTGGTGAGATAAGACCAGTAATTTCTGTTGTTGTGCTGATTGGCGTCGAGAGGCTGTGCGAAAACACACTGGAAAGATTACGGTAGCCGGAGTTTGTCTATGGTTCGCTCACTTGTTCTCCCAGAACTTTGATTGAAAGTCAGACGAAGGCCGGAACTGCGACTTGCTGAGTTGACCCAGCAGCGACGGCAGGATGTTTGCTTGAAACTCTTCGGCTGTTGGCATACGGTATTTAGGGAACATGCTTTTGAATAGCGCTCGGAAACCGCCTTTGTTGACTATTACAGGGTGTTCTCTGTCTACCAGGAGCATCATTGCTATCTGAACAGTTTGCTCATGTTAGAGCCAGACTTTGCGGTTTCGTTTACCTGATTGGTGAGTTTCTTGGCTTCAGGGTGGCCATCATTCCATTCTATTCCGTCGAAACTAAGATTTATCGGATTGGACATGTCGTCCGACCTCGGTGTAGGCGAAGAAGCCAACTTTTGTCGTTTTGATATTGACTGCGACAGGTCAACAACTCGTTTGACCGCTTGTTTGACAGCACTCTCGCTATGCATATACTGTTTGGTCATATCGATCGGCTGCAAATCGCCGGAGGCGCTTTTGTGCGTTTGGGAAGCGAGTGCTTTCAGGTTGTTGAGAGCATGCTCGAAGGTGGGAAGGTGAGGTATTTCCATTGGGATTCCAGCATTGTGAATCATCGGCTGCGGTCTGTTCTGCGCAACGAGCGCGTCTATGCTGTGGGGAGCCGGTTGACCAATTCCATTGCAGCTTACGGTAGCCGTCGACCGCGGTGGCGACATCGAGGATATAGACGATGAGGATGTTGCATCGTCCGCTTGCAACGACGCGACCGACGGGGAGCCGCTGGTCAGTTCCTGCTTCGGAGGTAGTTGAGTGAATTCGCGCAGCAGTTGTTCTCTCGCGCGGTCGTCTAAAATAAATTGTTCTCATTGGCGGAGTGCGACCGGAGCGAGTGAGGAAGACAAGATCTACTGAGGAGGGCGAGCGAGAGGATCGTATGTCCAGCGAACGAGGCGTCATTAGGACATCGGTCATAAAAACTAGTGATGAATGTGGGACGGAAACTCCCGTGAGAAGTGAGTTGGCTAGAATTGGCGGGAACGCGCACAGTGCAACAATACCGAGAAAGAGCCGCGAGCAATGTCACATCAGAGTGCGCGCAATTAATCGGCTCCTCTAATGCCCGTTCGGTCCGCTCGATCAGACGGCTATTTCCTTTGTCTCCGGAGCGCGCACATGAACAACACTTCAAAAAACGGAACACTCAAAAAGAGCGGCGAGAGGAAGAAACATTACGTACCGGCTGGTTTGGGGGTGACGCCGTTCTTGAGCGCGAGAGACGATTGACGAGCCTCCTGCAGCTGCTGGTACTGGTGCACGTGACAGCTGCGCAAATGTCGAATCATACCCGTAGTGCTTAAATGAAAAAGACCCAAATAAGGAAATGGACTGAAGTGAACTTGTACCTGCTATTAGTAGCTTTGATCGTTTTTCCACATATTTTGCAAGACGCGGCTTGTTCTGGAGCTGGCAGCTGGTCGAAAAACCTCCACACCTTCGCTGTTTTCACCGATGAGCCACTTCCTGGTCCCTTTTGTCTGTAAACCGGAGTCGGCTTTGTCAGATGCGGCAGAGAAGCGCACATTGCGGAAGGATTGTGTGCTGCTGCCACAGCTGCTAGGGACGAGAGTCGTTTGAATTGCGACGACTGGAACGTCTCGAGAAGGGTTTCTGCGGGCATCGATGGATGAATCGAGAAAAGGGCAGAAGCAGCGTTCTGTTGCATACGGCAAGCCAGCGCGGCTGGAAGGCCCGCTCCAATGAACGCTTTCTCGTTAGGATATGAGAGATCAATCGTGAACTCTTGGAGGAATGAGGAAATCCCTGAAATCAACGTCTACAGTAACAATAGCCGTCTAAAAAGTGCTCGTCTGGAACGCGTACTATACTAGTATTGCCACGAAAAAATACAAATAAACCAAAGGGTTTTGGTTTGGCGATCAACATGCGAGCTTCGCCTGCAGGACATTCCGAGTAAACAAAACAGTCCGCTATTTATCAGTTATTATTATTCCTTCAACATGACTCATTCTTACGGCTAGAGGTTTCAGCAAAAACGCGATTAGCGAACGAGCGAGAGAGGATTTCGTCAGATAGCCGATGAATCGGTAGTTACCTACGCTTAAATTCAAAGTCAAACTTGTTCTTATATTAGTGGTGTAATCTCGCGTGCAGATAAGCATCTCGACGCATTGTCGCCATGTCGAATTCGTCAACTGCCCGCGCGCGCCTGAGAGCATGATGCGCACGCGAGAAAGAGAAGGCTGAGAAAAATGGAAGCTAAGCCAAACAAATTGAAAATGACGAGACTACCGTAATCTCTAGAAATGGCGGTCACCAGGAAACAGCAAGCGTGTGCCGTTTTCTGTAACTTGACAAAAACCGCGAGATGAGAGTGACCTCTTCGTACTGGGCGAGGCACTACAAACCAAACTCGTCTATATACAAGTAATTTATTGTCGGGATAGTAAACAAGAAGCGCGAAGCAAACGACCAAGGCCTGTTATCAGCTCAGCAACAGGACTTCGATTCTAGAAGCAAACGAAAATAGGTTAGGGACTGCACGGTTCTGAGTTCGGCTCAGCTGCGTTGAGCACTCAGCTAACTGATCACGCAACATTGCGAGTCTCTAGTGCAACGAACTGATCGATCTCGAAGAAGCGCACCGCGGGGATTAAGGCCAGAGAACAAGCTTCTGGGAAGCTCTGACCGAGGAGGAAAGAATTGCGCGCTGATGCACTCCTCTTCTCGCTGAAATGTAACAAGTAACATGTTGAGACCGCCCTATTGCAGATACGAAACGCCGCAGGGCACAAAAGGACCGACGAACCGACCGACCAACAACTGTGCGCGACAACGCCACTGGCCATCGGCGTTCTTCATGCGCTCGTTAGCCGCTCGCTCAAGAGCATCAGATCTCGCGCGATCCGCCGAGAGGAATGGATTCGACGTAACATGTCTGGTTGCACACGTCAATGCAACACACAAACAAGATGCATGCATATGAACAAAACTGGAACGCAGTGCAGCAAAGCTTTCGCCCAGACCCTCCGCCGCCCTCCGCCTAGAGTTCATAGCGGAGGACCTGACAGTCTTGAGGGTTGAGCGGGAAACGGTAGACGATCGGTGGGACCGAGGGGCTGGGGAGGGCAGGACAGTATCGTTCGCGGTGCTGCAAAAGTGATTGGTGGCGGCTACCGACAGCGCGCTGGGGTGGGCTGGTCCTCAACATACTCATGGCGGTCACAGTCACGGATGACAGTGTGCCAATTTGTTTTCGAGAGATGCAACAAACGAAAAGAAGAGACCAGCAAGGAGGAGATGGGACGCGTCTCACGGGTGGTTGACTGC
Source organism: Steinernema feltiae (assembly GCA_007213375.1). Classification (NCBI taxonomy): domain Eukaryota; kingdom Metazoa; phylum Nematoda; class Chromadorea; order Rhabditida; family Steinernematidae; genus Steinernema; species Steinernema feltiae. Next base: position 21,021 of record MQUG01000085.1, read on the forward strand.
TTACACGACACTCCCTCGGTCGCTTGCTTGCGCATCGCCGCTCTACGACAGGTGTGGTCATTGCAGATAAATTGCCCTGCGGCAACACGACATCCAGTCGCATGACGCTAGCTTCTTGCCGCGTCGCAATGCAACTCTTGGAAGCGTGGATGCACGAAGATAGGAAAAAAGAAGCAAGGACAGTTGGAACGAGGTAAAACCGTAGAGCACCGACGAGCAACCGGTAGAGATGGAAGATCGAAAATAAGTGAGAGGACCGAGAACGAGTTTGTCCGCGAGTAGCATATACATAATAAGTAAGTGTGTATGCGCGCTAAGGTCTCGAATTAAGAAAGAAGAATGACATCGTCAAGGAAAGCGATTCAACATCTGTGCTCATGAGAAACATTCCAGTCCCGTGCGCGAAGGGAATCCTCTCCTCATAGCCAGTTTACGCGGGTAAAAAACACTTGCACCGGCTATCTCGGTGGTTCGACGCTCGGCCGGCTTGTCGAAATCCAGCCTCAAGACGAGTCGTACCCCCTGTGCGAAAAAAGAGACAAAAACAGAGCATCGGAAAAAGGGACCCGTGTCTGCTGCGCAATTAGCCGTCACCGATCAGTCCTAAAACGGGAGCATTCACCAGCCCGAGGGCAGCATGACACATAACGTCGCTTCGGGCTAGCTTCAGTCTTGTTAGCGGAGGCGTGATAATTGACCAGTCATACAAACACAACCCGCAAGACCGAATCATGGAAAAGTCGACCCTTAAGTCCTTATCAGAACCAAAATGTTTTGCTCAGGAAAAGCAAACAAACGAATGCCAAAAACTCATCCTTGAGATACAAAGGTCGCGGAATCACAAGAATAAGACTCAAGAATACGTTGTTGAACCGCCCTTCAAGCCCCTCTAGCTACTCTAACCCCTCAGTTAAGCTCAAAGGGTCAGAAAAGCAACATTCAAAAGAAAGTGCAACACGGGGCGGTGTAAAACCGACAGCGGCTTGTCGAGTCTGGTCGGGAGGGACGGTTCAGCTCGACTCGGGAGGATATCGGCTCGCGTACGCCTCTCGATCATACAATAATTCAGCGCTCATTGACGGCCAGTGGCGACTGCGCGGAACGAGGGTTGAACGAACGAGGCAGCCAGAGGACGGACGGACAAGAGGAGGCGGAGGGGAGTCTAGGCGGAGGGTTATGGAGAGAAGACGAACAGAGACATCGGCAATCCTGCCACAAGACCTCGAGCGTACAATGGAACAAAGAGAAGTCTCGATCAGGTTGAAAGAAGCGCTCTCTAGTTGTCAGTTACAAATCGCAAATCGAGGTAACGGTAGGCAACTCTTAGCCAAAGAGACGTCAACAACTCTTCTCATCACAAGCCCAATGAAGCTCCTCCCTGATGATTTCTTATGCCGCCGCCCCTTTATGAGGTCCATGTTTACGCGAGGGCCTATTGTTCCAAAAGGATACTGTAAGTGTTGACCACTCAAGAATGATGCATGCGAATCGACATACCGTAACCTGCCTGATAGAATGAAGCTGACTTAGCACACTGCGCTCCTAAAGTGACCTGGATAACCGGGTTCCATTTGAATCCAACTCATGATTATGCGCCACCGCAATCATCATTATCGTCACTCGGACGCACAGGTATCCGCCAACCGACACTTCGTAACATCGAACCTCGGATCGATTGAGGTCAAATCCGAGCAATCGCAGTCAGAGACTCAGTCATCAGCAACCAGTCAACTGTCGGTACTGTCGCTGTCGTCGTCCTCGACTCCAAAATTGCCTTCGGTCCCGACTGCAACCGAAACAACGACACGCGCCACATTACCTCGGCACAGAGGCGCGCAGCGCTCGTCACGGCTAATTGTCTTATTTTGACAGCGCGCGCGCATGCACAAGAAAAAGGAGTCAAAATTTGTCATTGGGGCCGAGGACGACAACCTCGCACCAACCAACAGACAATTTCGCCTCTCGACCTTGACAAGCGGTTTGATTCGAGGCTCCGCGCATCTGACTTCCGCTCGTTTGTGCGCTGATCTCTCTTTTTGAGGGTTTTCTTTGGTGCATCGAGTCAGTCTCGTCCTCGCGTCCGCGAACCCCGAACGGGAGGTAATGTGAATTCGATTCAATCGGATCCTTTACCCTTGCGATACGATGCGTCTTCAAGACGAGAAGGGAATGAAGAGATACGGTAGCTGACGACGACGACGACGACAATGAGACGACGGTGGTCTCTCACGCGAGAGCAAATCGCCTCAAAATCCCAATCATTTGCTGCGCACACCCAGACGAATCGTGTGATGCCTTTGTTCATTGTTTTGTGCGCCGAGTGAGCCGCTCGGGATACGAGGGATGATGAGTGAAAGAAGTAGATGATGGGGAGAAGGACGACGACAGAGTGCGACTGAGGATGTATATCTGATGCCATCATTATGCGGTGATTTTTCTTGCGCAGCTCCGGCTGAGACGATAGAGCGGCCGATCGGGAGAAGAGGGAGAAAGGGGATAATTGCGGGTATTGGCGCCGCTCACGGCGCCGGAGTCAGATTATGCACCCGAAGACCGGATCGGATAAATGACAGTCGGAAGGCAGATCTGAAGGGACAAAGGAATCCCTCGCTGCCTTCAGATATTTCACGCACACAAAAAAGCCGAGTTGATGGAGACGAGCGTTGTGTGGAAAGGTGAGGAGGGATTTGGCAACAACAAGTGTTTCCTTTGTTTGCAATTGATGAATCGAGCGAGTGAGCGCCGGATGTCGCTAATCGAAAGATGTGTTTCTTTTCTTTTTGTGTATTTAATTAGCGTAAACATTGTACGAAGGAAGTGTTTACAGAATCGGAGATTCCGTCGGAGATTAACATGTGGACAAGACAATGGCGTGTGCATGTCGGTGCGTATTTTGGCTTCTTGAGTTTAACAAGGGGATATTGTCGAGAATTTGACATTTCCCGCCATTTCCCGCCAAAGCGACCATTTGTGCGAGCGGCTGCGTTGGTCTTGCAAGAACGAAATCGCCTTGGTTACGGTCGAGCTGTTTGTTTGCGGTCGCAGAGACAAATTATCAATGCAACAATACCTCGGGGTAGTTGGCACAAGGTCGTTGATGGCGCCGCCAGAACAGAACGCTCATTGTTTGTTGCTTGTTTGCGATTTTTGTTGTTTCTGGTGAACGAGTACGGTGTCGTCACACATGCACGAGCAAAGTGCCTTATGATTCGCGCAAAGCGTTCGAAAAACAAGTTTCTCCCTGAGAGCTAAATGTGTTTTTTATTGTGGAGAAAAGCACCGCGATCTACGTTAGCCTTTGCGCGAAGCACGTCGATCTCGCCTGGGATCGGCCGGCCGGCTGGCGATGCGCTTTTCGGGGTTGATCCGATCAGTTTCTCTTCTCAAATGACTCCTCCATCGGGCTCCGTCTCCATTCAAAAGTTCGACGAATCACGCCGATCATGCAAAAATGTGACATGACAGCCACGCGCGCGGAAACGCGTGTCGCGCGTCCTCTGAACACACTTTCCCAGCTTTGTTTTCCGCTGCTCCTCGAAGCTCCCAAATCGGTCAACCGATTCATTTTGCCGCCGCCGTCATTGTGCACTCGCCGACACCAAGTGAGGTCGCCAGCGGCTTTCTGAACTTGACTCCACGCAATTCCGACCGAGGCGGCGGCGCGTGGCCGCGGACAGACAGCATGACGGCGCGGCGACTGTTGACCGTCGGCTCGCTCGCTCGCTGAGGGCAATCAATGTTCGATGAGTATAATGGATACGGATGAGATGATGATGATTATACTTCAGCCACACACGACGTACGACCTCAATACTTTGAAACGATTATTAGTGCGGAGCGTTGAAATTGCTCCCGAGCCGGTCATGACGGATTAACCAACATCGTTGTCCTCTCTCCGTCACTCGTTCGCATCGCGCGCACAATCATCACTCGGCAATGACTTCGGGCGCGCATCGAAAAAGCACTTTAACTGCTCAAGACTCATGCGGGGGGTTAACATTAACCGACATTATCAAACCTCTTCTTTCGCGCGTTGCAACTCCGTTTCCACGGAAACCGATGGAGACACTCGAATGTAGTGAAAAAATAATTAAACAAGGACATGTGGAGCATGCAGTTCTCGTTCTCCTCTCATTCCCGTTGCACGCCATTGACGACGATCTCCTCAAAGCGCTGTCCATGCAGGTAAACATTCTGGTCTCCTTCTGAGAATGCAATCCCCTGATGCGCAGAAACGACGCGAGTATCCCCTCGAGCGCACAAAAACGTCTGGAAGCTTCCGATCAGCTGAGCGAATATCCGATCAGACAACATACGCGCAGTCGTACTTGTCAACAAGCTCCCAACGAGTTCGCCAACCTCTCAATGTCGATCCATTCAGCGGGTAATTTCTGTTTTTGCTCACGTGTGTTTGAAACGAGTAGAAAAGTCGCGTGAAACGATGTTAACGCATTCTCATTTAGATCGTTTCCTCCCGATCAACCAGGAAGTCGATTCGCCGCCGCTCTGCCCCGAGATCAGTTTGCACCGTTCGAGGGAGACGTACAGAAGACTAGTTCATATCAAGAGACATTCAGATCCGACGGAGTTGCAGACCGGTATACAATAAGAAAGCCGGTTGACCAGATTGGAATGAGTAAAGAAGCGATGAAAGGGGTCTCCGAGACGAGGTACTAAACATTTTGCAAAGAATCTGTTTTGAGCCAATCTGCGGTCTAATCGACTACCCACTACTCCATAGACAGATATCTGGACAAAAAACAGTAGAAAGACCTTCGTATTTATCAGACTACCGTACTTTGACCCATTGACATCTCCTCCAAGTTGTTATTCCATTTCCTTTTCTCGGCCCTGTTGATTTGCGCACTTTCTGACAAGAAGTACTCTTCGAAGGGACTTTTTCGCAACGATTGAACGCTCTATCAATTTAGAAACATGTTCAAAGGCGGAACGGGTGACCGATTTGAAATCCGACGCCGCGAAAATCAATTTCCTTCTTTGGGCTCAGATCCGCTTTCTCTGATGTCAGTTTATGGGTTTGTCATCATGAATCACTCCCGATGAGTCACGGGGTAACGGCACATGTTTTCAGCGAATCACACCGCGGTGAAGAAGCCACTAACCGTCCTATTGTTGTCCACCCGATCGATCAGCTCGTCTTTGAGCGCACTCCTCAAGACCTTTCCACCACAAACGGCGCTTTCTATCGGCCGCATCCCTTGCTGCAAACGCTACCGTACTCCTTTGAACGGCAGCTCGCTCTTTCAAAGCAGCCATTCGAGGGTATCACGTCAAGTTCGGAAGCATTTACGGGTTTGCCGGGCGAGAGGTTCCCAGTCGTCAAAGCAAAAGATCAAATTGGGCCGAACGAGGGTTCTTTCGAGACAACCTCGGAGAATCGGTAATTAGCGCGAAGACACTGACAAATCAATACGCATAAATTTGCCTTTCAGGTCGAGCTATAAAGGAGGGAGCGGCGACCGATTCAGGACAACAAGACCCAGGGATCAGATAGAATTGCAGAAGGGTTCGATGCAGACTCGATCACTCTATGGTCAATTGTTCTCTGATATACCGATTAATCGTCCGAAACCGTTCAAACCTAATGCTCAACTGCAGCTGCCGAGTGGATCCTTTCAAGGGCATTCCACAAACATGACGCATTTTTGCGATCCAGGTACAGCTGGGGCCACTGAGAGAAGGATGGCAAGTGATACTTTAGGGCCTCCGGAACGTCACAGCAAAAAGAAGCCAACTGCAAATCTTACCGTCGACAAGATGCAGAAATGCGCGTTTGAAAGCACTAGCAGGTTAGTAGTAAATGACGAAATGGAGCTTGAGAGGTCACTTCAAGTTAGAAGGTAGTATTATTTCTCGAATTCTAACTTGGAGATCACGGAGCAACCCCACGAGTCCACTTTAGAGCTTCTTTCCACGGCAAGAGCGGTGAACGTCGAGCTCCGAAGAAAACAAACGATCAGATTGCGAGATCTGCAACACCAATTGACTTTCACACCTGTTATGAGTATGCGGGCATAACCCTTCCTGTCTTTATTTGTACACGTTTTCAGAGATGCGTTTTTGGGAACTCTCGGAGAACGATTCGAAGCTACTAAACCCAAACATGAACTTTTGATTCCGGAAAGTCCGTTTGCGAAATCGACAACGAATTCGGAATTCTTCAAGGAATGGAACGGATTGGAGATTGAGCGAATGTTCGTTTACTCAGTGGAATCCAATAGGCAAGGCCATTTCAGAAGAGCGAAGCGGCCACAGCAAGAAATCCAACTTCCAGAAGGAGAATTTCCAAAAGCGACTACAAACTCGGAGTGTTTCACTCGATGGGACGCGGAGAATCTCGATCGAGTGTAAGAACTCATTTGATTTGACGTAAGCTTGCCTTCTTCGCTTCAGAAAACCCAAGAAATTGCTAGAAGAGATGCAGAAACCCGAAGGAAAGATGGATTCAAAAAGCGCCTATTCATCCGAGTTCCAAGAAATCAATGAATGTGAACGTCCAGTCACGTTTTGCCCTTCCGATCAGTACGAATGGGCGGATGGCGAGCGCGACTTTTCTACTATTAGCAAGCTGTCCTACACGGAAGCTCGCGGATCCGCTTACAATCAGCGACGACCCGAGAATCAGATATCGATGAGCACCGACGCTTTTCAAGGACTAAGCGAGAACAAAGAGAAGTTTGGCGAGAAACTGATTAGTCGCACAATCGCTGTGCGACCGGCCACTGATAACTTGACTGTGGGAACGACTGTCAATGGACAGCCAGCTGCCTCCAGCTACCGGTAACAGCAATTCACAATTCGTGACCTCTGATTGATTTTACCATAGAAATGCTTTCCAAAAATCGAAGACCGAAACGACGTCACAAGCCACATGTTTGCAAATTCTCAAGGTTTGGACGGTCACCGCGGTCAAGACGGAAACGGAACTAGATTTCTGAATTCGCAAGTGTCCCAACAAAACAAGAGCCAAATTCTACTGGGATAACAACACTTGTCCACGTGTACTCTGCAACTGTTTACAATCTGTGCAAAGAGAAGCAGAATCACTGACTGCGAGAACAACAAACATGTTTGATTCAGCATTTTTCAAAGAAACACAAGTTGACCGATCATCTTTGTGTGAGCATCAACCCAGTTGATGAACCCAGAGAATGAACTTGGCGCCCATTATGATTCTGTTTCCCTAACCTTCATACTTGCTGTCGCCGGGTTCGCGCTCTTTGTTGATGCAAATGTGTGAATTGCTTGGAAACGTTGCTTCCTCCGTGAACACTGGATCTGCAACTCTTCTTCTGGCTGCGCACACATGGAACAAAGTCAGCGCGCGGCGGCGTCAGTCAAACGACTTGTTTGTGTTTTCTTCATAGGGTGCGCATTCCCTGTAAACATCAACATTTTGTGATTTTCGGTCTGCATGTGTGCACGTCTGCACGTCAACAGTAGGCCGACTGAAGAACATTAGATATAGAATATTCAATCGAAGCACTTTATGGACGAATACAGAAAGTGGAATGGAGCACTGTACAGTTAAAAGAGCTGCATGGAACACTTAATCGCTTAAGCACGTGCAATCTCTGCCGTTATCGACACATTGTGAAAAGTGGAAAGGTGAAAGTCAAGAGGACCTTTCCAAATCTAGTCGATTTGTCGTATTGTCAGAGTAGAAATTTCAACAGATAACGGCACCAACTGGAATATACTACAAATCATTGACCACAAGAGCTGCTCGTTGTTGAGTGCAAAAAATGCTCCTGAAGAAAGCAGAAGAGCGCACTACGCATGCGGAACGCTGTAAGCCAAACATCATTGCAAGAATTCCATTTGCACAAACGGCGACGGATCTAATGGCGTTTGCAAGGGCTTCGTTAGACTATGAGGACCCGTGCAGTAGACATAATCGCCAACACTTTTATCACTCAAACGTCGCAAAAACGCATCACTAGCGATCGGTGAGTAGAATATTACGACGTGTCTTTATCTTTTTTGTCTATTTATAGGCCCGCAGGCTGTCCAAATTCGAAGCACAGAGTTCAGAAATCCCGAGAAACTTGCATTTGCACAGCAAATAACCAATCTGATTGAAAGGCTGACATGTTTTGAGAATCACAAGTTGATTCGCCGAAAACTGACGAAAACTCAACTTTAATCAATCTGGCCGCCTCTGTTTCATATCGTCCCTCTCTTATGTGTCGTCTCAGCGTCTAAAGCAAACGACGTTGTCCGCCATACGTCACCGCATTGCGGCGAACATCATGCGAAAGCGCAGCAGCGACGGAGCACTCGGATATGCAAAGATTTGTCAACGCCAGATCGGTTGATATCGTTGGTGTGAGCGGCTCGCCGCCCGGCGAACAGTGCTTCAGCGATGCGATATGCTTTCGGAGAACCATAAAGCACCGATATCTGCTGGTGTTATTGTTGTTGGGGCTCCTGGCATGAAACAAAATGAGTGTGATAAGCCGGAAACAACGGCAACGCCTTTGATCTTTGCTTTCACGCTATGTTCACAAGAGGTATGAAGATCAAGGGCGCAAGTTGTGTCAATCCATCCCCGATCAAAAGGTTCCGAGTGCGCGACGGGAAAGTTTTCGATTGTCGTGGAAAAATACGACGACATCGCTACGTGTGCTTTGACCCTGTGTCGAATCATAGTGATGGCGTTCAACAGCGTAAAGGAAAGATTAATTAAACGCCATTTAAGAAGAAACAAAAACAGAAATTGGCGGCAACACAGGAACAGCGGTTGTCAGCTGATCGTCACAGATGCACCCGCTCTCCGTTTTTTGAAAGCCAAACGGAAGAAGAGTGGAAAATGCTAGCAACTGACTGCATGCAGACATTCTTGATTGATCGGCCATGAATTGTGTCTGGAAAGGGCGAGTAAATGAGTTAATCAGTTCGGGGAAGACGAAAACACCAATTGACAATGTCGATCACTTCTTCCTCTGCACAAAGTTTCATTTTTTTAAACAAAGACGCACAAGTGGGTGTTGTGAATTCGGAACTGGAACGTCACTATCGCGGTCTATTTGAGCGGTCATGTTTCAGAGCTTCCTTACTCTAATCATTCAATCAAACTCTGATTTGTCAACAGTTTTCTGCAATTTTCTCCAAAAGAAGTTTAGTTTGTTGAAAGGCTCTGCAAACACTATGAGACGCTTTTTAAAGAATCAGAGTGCGCAGTAGAATTCGTTTCCGACCTTGAACATCGTTGGAAAACAGATTAGTTGGCCGTCAGCCTCGCGCGCACAAAAGTAATAAGTAAACGCGTGATTTCCGCAATTATGCGTTTGGTAAATGGAAAATTGAATTTGACGCACTCGAAATCCCTCACTTCTTGTTTCTTACAATCACGCGGCTTTTGCTAGGTGAAAGAACGTCGTCTTATCGACGATGACGGCAGCGGCGGCGTGAGATCCAAGACGACGACGTGCCAATTGACACTATGAGGGTTAGAGCGTTCGTGCTATGTGCTCGAGCAGAAAAGGAGGCAAACAGGTGCAGTAGTCAAAGAACACAGTGAATAGCATCGCTAACCAACCGGGTGGGAGTGCAAAAGCGAAATTACAATGCGGAAAACGACATAAAAGCAAAACGAAATGCGAATCACTTACACGCGCACCAACCGATTCATTTTCTCTTCTCTTTCTGTCGGTTTCTTCATTCAATATGAATCCCGTGCTACAACATGCTCAGATTCCTCTTCTCTCGTTTCTCAGTCATTCGTGACTGAATCGGCTGTTCTGTTTGCGGCTCCAAACAATGAAATGCGATTGAGCGCCAAACCGATCGGTCTCTGGTGGGCGCGGCGCCGCCCTCACCTCGCAGCGGAGGAGGAGTTTCTGAGTCGCGTGTCCCGCCCATTTATTATATAAACGTTTGTGGAAAATTCCACGGCAATTCGGTTGCTTGTGGGCTGACCGCAAAAGGTACTGTGCCGATACTCAGTTTCCCTCTTTCAGGTATCAGCTATGGACGTGATCGTTCAAATCCTTGGTTATTTCAATTCGGCAACTATCAAGGACCTGAAGGCGTCGCCTGTCGCCAAAGTCAACAAGGATGAACTCATCGAGAAGCGCAAGAAGATGATTGGGTGAGTGGAGAAGAGGCGATGCAGACTAATTCTTTGCTGTTCAGGAGCACCTGTGAGATCTTCTACAAGGAGGACCCTTTTGTCGTCACTAAGGGCGAGATGCAGTATCTCTTCGATGACCGCAACCGCAAGTTCATCGACTGTATTAGCAACGTGCAGCACGTTGGTCATTCACACCCGACCGTTGTCAACGCCATCTTCGAACAGCTTAGCCGCTCAACCTGCAATGTGCGCTTTATGAGCGACAAACTGACTGAATGCGCTGAAGCGCTTCTCAAGACTTTGCCTTCTGAGATCGACACGATTCTTTTCTGCAACTCTGGGTAACATTTCTGTGGTCGACTGTTTGACGTCAATATGAAATCCGTGCAGATCCGAAGCCAATGACTTGGCTCTTCGCCTAGCACGCGATTACACTAAGAAGTTCGACGCCGTCGTCCTCGAAAAGTGAGGAATATCCCATAAACGACCCAATTCTTCACTTCTAACTTTCAGTGCTTATCACGGCCACATCACTTCCACAATGGAGATGTCTCCTTATAAGTTCGATCACGGCTGCTCAATTGAACAACCCAGCTGGGTTCATGTCGCTCCCACACCCGACACCTATCGCGGACGCTACCGCATCGAAGATAACGACAAAAGCGAGACTATCAGCCGCGAATGCGGCAAGAAGTACAGCTCCGATGTGCTCGAGATCTTGAAGGAAGTCGAGGCGAACGGTCGCGGCTGTGCTGCCTTCATTTCCGAAGCCCTTCAGTCCTGCGGAGGCCAGATTCTTCCTCCTCAGGAGTATTTCGTCGACGTCGCCAGATACATGCACGAGCATGGCGGTATTGTAATCATCGACGAGGTGCAAACTGGCTTCGGCCGCGTTGGAAGCAACTTCTGGGCGCATCAGATGCACGAGGGATTTGTCCCTGACATCGTTACGATGGGAAAACCGATGGGAAACGGATTCCCGTGGCCGCTGTTGCCACACGGAAAGAGATTGCGGATTCTCTCGGCGGAAAAGTCGGATATTTCAATACAGTAAGCGATTTCATCTGTTTTTGTCTTTGCAATCGGTTCTTCTTGAGTACGGAGGCAACCCTGTCGCGTGCGCCGCTGTCTTGGGAGTTCTGAAAGCCATCGAAGAGGACAACCTTCTTCAGCATTCTAAGAAAATGGGAGATCTTTTCGAGAAAGAGCTGCACAAGCTCTATGTCAAGCACGACTGCGTTGGAGATGTTCGGTACGCTAGTCGTCGCTTTGTTCAACATGACTTTTTGCTTTGTTTAGTGGCGTTGGAATGTTTTGGGGAATCGATTTGGTGAAAGACCGCAGAACTCGTGAACCCGATCAGCAACTCGCTCTCGCGCTCATCATGAAGCTGCGCAAAGAGTACGGTGTCCTCCTGAACGCCGATGGACCACACACAAACATCCTGAAGTACAAGCCTCCACTCCAGTTCAACGAGAGCGATCTTTTGGTCACTATCGACGCTCTCGACTGCGCGCTGACCGAGCTGACGCTTCAGAAGCAACCGTAAACATTCTCTGATCTCACAGTTCTATTGCATTTGCCGGTATTGCATTTATCCGATTTTCGACATGTACACTACACTTTCTTGTTGTTTTGTCTCTTTTCACAGCGATAGTCTTGTTTTAGTTTTTAGTGCATTTTCCAAATGATAAAACAATTTTTCCATCATTTCAACTTGTTCTGGTCGCATTGTAGTTGGCCCAACTGGGATATTCGCCGAGATTGAACAGCCAGTACGCGTACGTATGAGTGAAGAGGACCGTCATCAGAAGAGAAAAGATGTTGAGAACAATTCCCGCCTTCGCCATGTCCACCACTTTGAGCATCTTTGAGCCGAACACGATCGCATTCGGCGGAGTGCCAGCGGGGAGCATGAACGAGTACGAACAGGACAGTGTTGCAGGAAGTATGTACAAGAGAGGGTTCGTGTGGTTTTGACGCGCCTAAAGTGAAATCGCTGTAGAAGAAGAATCAGAGGGATACTTGCGATTGTCGATAGGAGAGGAAGGAAGATAGAAGCAGTCGCGACGTTGCTGCTAAACTCCGTCAGCGCGGTGATCATGGCAGAGCTGATGAAGACAAAAACCCATTCGGGCAGTTCTGTGATTGTGCTCATCTGTGCACCGATCCAGTTCGAGAGGCCGCTTTCTCGCACTCCTCAAATGGCCAATTAACAGGATGCACACAAATTGCACTCATTCCGATTACCTGCAGCCAAAGCGTAGCCTCCTCCAAGCAGCAGCAGCGTGCTCCAAGAGAACTTGTTCTTCATCACGTCCCAATTCATCAACGTTTTCACTTCCGCTCGTTCTTCTTTCAGTGTGAAAGGATTCTCTGCGGGCAGGACAAAGAGCAGAATAGCTGCTAGCATCGCGGATGTTCCATCACTAACATAGCTGAAACAATCAGTTCAGTTGCAGTTTGGTTCCCATCTTCTCACCCAGCAGGAAACAACTGCCCCCATCCAGGAATGATCTTTGGCTCACGAAAGAACCACAGTAAGACCAAAGCGAAGAAGACGACCGCAATCAATCGCTCGTTGAATCTGAAATTCAGCTCTACGTTTAGAACACGAATTGATTTAATACTTCATCGAACCGAGTTTGACGTATTTTCTCCTCAGCATGTTGTGCACAGCGTCTTCTTTGTCATTCTTCAATGTTCTAAATAAGCCGATCACGTTTCTACAAGCAGCCGCTTCTAACCTTCTGAACCCGATGAACAGAAACTGCAGCCACAGCCAACAGAAAATGATCGAAACCAGCATCTGCGGCACTGCAAACCAAATCCAACTGATGAAGGTAACTTCTGTCAATCCGCCGTATATTCTGAAACGCGCATTTCAATTCAGTTACTCCAATCGGTCGAAGTCACTTGGTGAGATCCGCGGTCAAAACGATGTTGGGACCGGTGCCGATGAGAGTTCCTGTGCCTCCGATTGAGGCCGAGTAACAGATGCTTAGAAGCATCGCTTTGTAGACATTTTTCTCGGCGTCTGTGATTCGAATTGAATCGTCGGTTAGTGCTCTCTCACAGTCAGCGACTTGATTCTTGTTTGCATGACTGCAACGAGTGCAGGGAAGATAGACTCAATCATTCTGACGAAATTACCTTTCCGCTTGGATCTGTTTCAGTTCGCTTATAACCGCCATAGCGATGGGGACCATCATAGCGGTTGTCGCCGTGTTCGAGATCCACATTGACAACAGACACGTTGCTATCTGGAATCCTAACATCAGCCTATAACGCAGTGTTGTTAGAGATACAAAGACACTTGAGCAGACCATCTCGGATTCGATCCACTTAAAACGAGAATTCTGAGAGCAATTCTCTCGTGCAAATTGCTGTGTTCCACACCAACGGCCATAACGAGACTTCCAAAGAAGACAAAATTTGAATCCTGAAGTCAAATGGAGTCTGCAAACGCCAACAAGAAGACCAACTGACCGAAAGATATTCCCTCGAAATGTCCTTCGCTGAGACGACTCCAAGAAGAGGATAGAATATCAGTGGTAGCAGAGCAGTGACCGCAAGCGGGAGAACCTCCGCCATCCAGAAGAAACCCATGACGAACACCACGTAGGCGCATTTTGCTTCCTAAAACAGAATCAAAATCACTCTCTAACTGAAGTAATCAGGATTGCATGTTTGAAACAATTTCTGCCGCATTGTCTTTAGACGTAGCCGCCTCCTTGCTTCTGAGACTTGAATGATTAGATTTGAAATCTTCGCACTCACCTTGCTCCCTTCGACAAGAGGAAACGGAAGCAAAGCCAGCGGCAGTAAGAAGCATAAAAGCTGTCGTTTCGCCGCCGAACAAAGACGCCACAGATGGGATCCTCGACATCGAGAGAGCGTCTCTACAATCGCCGTCATGGTCGGAGCAATGAAAATAGAGTGGAATCTAGTCGCGACGGTGGCTCGCCATACACTTCTCTGGAAGAAGCACAACTAATCACCCAAAGCGCTGCAAATTCGCGCTACGGCTTTCCTTGTTGCAATCGGAGTCTGCTGAAAGTACCTGAAAACACCTCTATTGCTTATCGTTCCATCTGACAGCCTTAAGTGATCACGCGAATGTAAATGTTATCGATGTATGAAAAACGCCGAACGGAAATGACCGCACAAGGAACTGCGGTTCTAGATTTGAAGATAAAGATCAGCGTGAGCTAAAAATAACCAAAAAATGGAAAACGGTATTGCAAAGAACAAACACGGTTATTCTTTAACGAAAAGGTCAGAAGTGAGAGAACGTTCCTGCAGGAAAACTGTTTTGAAGGAGAAAGCCGACTACAAATACAATTTCCGTGTTTACTTTGCGAATGATCGAGGGAAAACGCAATCACGCAGGTAAACGGTCGGCCATTTCTTTATTAAATCATTAAAAATGGCCATTTGGATCGATTACGGGACGATTGGGCTACGAAAAGAAGAAGACGCACTGTTCCCCTTCGCATATTTTGTGACATCATCGCCGCTTATCACTCCGCAATCGTTTTTCTTGACCGCAGCGACATCAGCTGTAGCTACGGAAATAAACATAGCTCTTAGAGCTTTTGAGTTAACCACAGTTGAGCGCTCATTACTGGAAGATTGAAACGACTAACATTCGCAGTTGGATTGGAAATTCAAGTCTACTCAGCAAAGGCACCTCTCTTCTGGCGGTTTCTCCATGAAGCACCGTTGGAATACATTTGGTTGACACCGATACACCGATACAAAGTCCCACTCTACCTCAGAAAACGAACATTCTTGTTTTAAATGTCATCGTGAACGAAAAGACACTCATAATCAGGAATAAAGTGGAGCAACTAACCGACTTATAGAGTTAAACAAATGTCGGCTTAAATATTGATTAACTGAAACTGCTGCGATCAAAAAGTGCACCAAAGAAGACGTCTTATCAGCATGAGCACTTAACAAGAACAAATGAAACAAAGAGAGGCGACAATGTCGGTGACGGAAACCAATGGGGTACAAGCGTTCTTAACCGGTCAGTGGAACTGATCAAAAGAAATGTGATATCTATTTACTGTCAGGTCGGCTGAGAGGTCGGTCCGAGCGATATGGACTGTTGTGATGATACGAAAATGGGCGTCTGCATTTGCCTAAACATTGTGAACGCCAGCAACTCAAACTGCGCGGACGCAACCTCCGAAAACGCACTCAAACTGTTTGGCAAAATGAATTCGGAGACAACAACATCGGAATCCTAGCCATTTAGCTCAATTTCCAGTTTCTTATAATTCCGGTCTCACTTCGACGGCGAGAGCTTTCTATGATTCAACAGCAGAGATTCTTGATTCATCTTCAATTTATCACTAATGGTGAAAACCATAAAGCTGCTAAATTCTACGATTACCAGAGCAGCGTCGAATCACATACAACTCACTTGTCAGTGTTTTCAATCATGTACCATCGGCGACCTTACCAAGTCTAATACAACAGATTGGCTGTTTGCAGGGTACTTTTAATACTTTGCCTGGATTCGCACAGATCGAACGGAAACATAGAACGGTCTCGTCCCTTTTCCCACTCGCTCATTCTTCAGATTTCGAACTGTTGTGTAAAAGTGAAACAATTTCACCGCACACGATTCGATGCTCGAAAGGCCATTTTGTTGTTTCTTTTGCTTATACATCCAACAAATTCTTCATAAAGTTTTCATTACAAATCATCAAAAAATTGTCCGTCTTGGATTTGTCATCTAACAACGATCGGCGTGATGTCATCTGAGACATTTCAATGCTACTTTTCTGGATGGGGTTGCAACGACCCTCACTCTACATGCAGTTTTTCTACCCAAATGCATTCTTCCTCTGCGATTACTCAATCGATTCGGTTTGTATTCACGCATTCTTCTCAGACAACTGGTCTTGAAATGGCCACTTGGTTGTTGTAGCTAGGTCTACCTGTTAACAAGTCACATTTCTGCATTTAGGGGGCAAGGAATGAACGCCCAATTAGCCCCACTCCGCTCTGTTCGTCATGTGCGCAACGATTCTGTCGCAAACCCCAATTTGCATATATCTGTCTGCTGCTGTGTCCTCCCCGCTTCGATCCAAATACGCGCAGCGGCTGATCAGTGAACAACGATCGCAGTGATTGACAATGTCACAGGGTTTTCACCTTTCTTGGGACGAAAAAACCCGTTTCGCGATTTCCTTCAACCGCACGAGAAAGCAAAAGATACGATCTCGGGGTGAGACGATAGTCGAAGGGCGTTTGGCGCTCACGCGTCTCCAGCAGCGCATTTGCATTATCGTTTCAATTCAATTGGATTTCTTCTCGCGTTTTCCTCGCGCGCGCGCGTGATCACCTCTGCTGCTGATCCGCGAATAGTTCCCTTCCTCTGGTTCATCCATAAGCTGCTTGCACTCGTAATTAATCTTGCTCAACTCGCGCGTTTGCGTGAGAGGAGCGAGCAAGTGCAAACCGAGACTAATGACTTAAGTGGTCGTCGTCCGATCTGGAAAGCGGCGCCTTGCAAGCAAGCGCCGATCAACGACGACAATATGTAAACATATCGCTTAAGACGAACAAAGATGAGTCCGGTTGAATGCGATCGGATCAAAATCGGAGGAGCGAGCGATTGACGGCGTAAAGGGTCGGTCGGCTAGAGCCGAGCCGCCAGAATCGCCGTTGTTCGAACGGTCTAACCGTTTCGCGATTGCTATGCGAATCGGCCGATTTTAATGAGCGCGCTGTTGCAAAAATTATTCGAATTTCGCGCTGATCGTCGATGTTCGCCTAAATCAGTCTGCGTGAGACATCGCGCAACCGGCGGAGAGCGCACAGAGTCGCTAGTGGGACCGAAAATCAGAAAACGACCGTCGAAAAACCGACTCATCTCACTCCTATTTGATTATAAACGGGGAGCATGGAGCCCACTCCAGCATCAGTTCTCTCATCTCCCCTCCCAAGCAATCCACAGCAGCAACTACGGTAGTTGAGCCATCCCTCACTGTGCGTCTTCCGCTCTATTCTTGAGTGACTATTGTGATCCCAAGTGCTATCCTGGCGATCATCTGGTCGTTGTTGTTCTGTGTTTGTTCCGCGCGCCTACAGATACAAACAAAGACTCGCCGGACACTGCGAGCGAGCTGAGCTGTTCATCCCTGTGATGGCGTCAACATTGGCGCTGAGAATCATCATAACACTGTTGATGTTACGTTTAACAAAACTGGTCCCAGTAGCGCTCTGTCAGTTGACTATAATCCTCTCGTCGACCCTCGTTCATCTAGATTTTGATAACTCCGATAGCTAACGACGCAATTACCAGCCGGGGTCAGGTACCGTGCCTCCGCCCTCTTGTAGCGCGCGACTTTCACTCACGTACCCTCAAGCGCGATCAATAGAACGCAGTTGTCGCTCTAACTGGTTCTACGCTCAGCGCGATATTCATTGATCTGAGTAACGGAAGAACTAATTACGCTCTCTTTGTTTCAGGGACAACATCGTCAACCATGGGGTCCCTTTACCGTTCAGAGGAGATGCGCTTTTGCCAGATGATCGTCGAGAAAGACGCGGCATTCGCGTGTGTCTCAGAGCTCGGAAAGCACCCATACGTGCAGTTCAAGGATGTAAGTTGATTCAGTTCGCTCGATATGGACTCTGACGGCTGTGTTTTCCAGTTGAACCCCGATACGAATGCTTTCCAGCGAATGTTCGTCCGCGACATTCGCCGCTTCGACGAACTGGAACGAAAACTGAGTAAAGCGATTGCTAGACAGTTCACTCACTAATCGGATGAACTTTAGGATTTCTGGAGACGCAGATCAAGAAAGACGACATCGAAATTGTGGACAACTCTTGGAACGGAACCTACATCGCCGAGTCGCAACACAAACTCAATCAGACTGAGGTTTGTTTTAGCAAAATGTGCCAGTTACAGTAGCTCAATGAGCATTTTAGCAAATCTTGATTGACCTGGAACGCGATGTCATGAACATGATTGACAGCGACGCACTTCTGAGGAAGAATTTTCTCGAACTGAAGGAATGGGAAGCCGTTCTGGAGAAAACTGATCAGTTCTTCCAAGGGGTAGGCAGCCGCCCAGTGATTAGACTTTAACCTCTCGCTTGCAGGGCATTGACGATGCTGCCATCCAAGAAATTGAGGGGCCGAAGACGGTGAGACTGGATTTTCTCTCCGAGCGGAGAAAGAGCCGATTGGGTTAGTCGCACTCGTCTGAGTACGGTATTCACTGAGATCTCTGTTTCAGATTCTCGGTTGGTGTCATCAACCGCGACCGAGTGAACGCTTTCGAACGCATCTTGTGGCGCGCTTGTCGTCGCACCGCCTTCTTGCGTTACTCGGAAATCGAAGAGGAACTCACTCACCCTGAGACCGTAAGTCCACACCAAACCCTTTAAATCAAAGGAAACGTTGCAGGGTGAAAAAGTGAACAAGACGGTGTTCATCATCTTCCACAAGGGAGATCGTTTGAAGAGTATCATCGACAAAGTGTGCGAAGGATTCAAGGCGAAGCTGTTCAACACGTGCCCCAAGACCAGCAAAGAACGTCACAGCGCTGCCCTCGAGGTCCGCGCCCGCATCACCGACCTCCGCACCGTCATGGGTCAGACCCAAGAGCACCGATTCAAGGTGCTCAGCGCGGCTGCAGCCAACCATCGCGAATGGCTGAAGCAGGTGCGCATGCAAAAGTCTGTGTACCACAACCTCAATCTCTTCACCTTCGACGGAATCGGAAAGTTTTTTGTTGCCGAATGTTGGGTTCCTCTCAACGACCTCGAGAACGTCCGTGCCGCTCTTGAACGCGGCGTTGAAGCTAGCGGAGGCAGCGTTCGCCCAGTCTTGAACATCCTCGACACCGCCGACGAACCGCCAACCTACAATCGCACAAACAAGTTCACGTCGGTTTTCCAAGGAATCGTCGATTCCTACGGTATTGCCTCGTACCTCGAAGTGAACCCGGCGCCCTACACGATCATCACGTTCCCGTTCATCTTCTCCTGCATGTTCGGCGACTTGGGTCACGGAATCATTATGTTCCTTGCCGGTCTCTATCTGGTTTTACGCGAGAAGAACCTCGAAGCCCGGCAGATCCGCGATGAGGTAACCCGGCCATTTCCCAGACAAACCTCACCGTTTTTCAGATCTTCAACATGTTCTTCGGCGGTCGCTACATCATTCTCTTGATGGGTCTCTTCTCCATCCACGCCGGATTCATCTACAACGACGCGTTCGCCAAGTCGTTCAACATCTTTGGCAGTCAGTGGCGCAACCCGTACTCTCAAGCCCAGCTCGAATCCTGGAGCAACCAGAGCGCGCTCACTCACAAGGAAATTATGCTTGAGCTTCCGCCCGACTACGCTTTCCTGCACAGCGAAGGACCCTACCCGTTCGGAGTTGATCCCATCTGGAATTTGGCCGAAAACAAGCTCAACTTCTTGAACTCGATGAAGATGAAGCTCTCCGTTATCATTGGTATCTGTCAGATGACCTTCGGTGTCGTGCTTTCCCTCATGAACCACCGCTTCTTCAAGTCGAAGATCGACATCTACACCGTCTTCATTCCTCAGATGCTCTTCATGGGTTCGATCTTCATGTACCTCTGCCTCCAGATCATCCTCAAATGGGTCTTCTTCTGGGTTGAGGAAACCACGATTTTCGGACGTTTCTACCCTGGATCTCATTGCGCTCCCTCGCTCTTGATCGGACTCATCAACATGTTTATGTTCAAGGACCGTGAAGCCGGCTTTTCCAACATGACCAGAATCATCAGCCAAACGGAAAACCACACCACCTTCGCAGAACTCGACGCCTGCTACCTCACGCAGTGGTACCCCGGACAATCGTTCGTTGAAGCGATCCTCGTCCTCATCGCGGTCCTCTGCATTCCCGTCATGCTCTTCGGAAAGCCCGCCTACATCTACATGCAACAGAAGAAAGCGAAGCAGGCGGTTTCTGACAAGATGGTAGGTGAAGAGCTGATTGACTACCGTAACCTTTGTTTTCAGAGCGTTCGTATGAACATGCAAACCGACGAGACTGAAGTTGTCACCACCAACGGTAACGGATTCCACAAAGATGACGAGGAAGAAGAGCACAAGCCCCACGGTGGACATGGTGGACACCACGACGAAGCGTTCGGAGACATCATGGTGCATCAGTCGATTCACACAATCGAATACGTTCTTGGATGTGTTTCCCACACTGCCTCCTACCTTCGTCTCTGGGCTCTTTCCCTTGCTCACGCCCGTAAGCGTCCGATTCCCTAAAGACATCTATTAATCTCTCATTGCAGAGCTCTCCGAAGTGTTGTGGCACATGGTCTTGGCTAACGCGTTTGCGCTTTCCGGAGTTGCTGGAGTCGCCGCCGCATTCTTCATCTTCTTCGCTTTTGGAGTCCTCACAGTCTCCATCCTTGTTCTCATGGAAGGATTGTCCGCTTTCCTCCACGCTCTCCGTCTGCATTGGGTGGAGTTCCAGAGCAAGTTCTATCTTGGTCTCGGTCATCCCTTCATGCCTTTCTACTTCAAGGACGTTCTTGTCCTAGCTCGTGCCGCCGATAACTAGACCCACAATTTCCATTAGATGCATAATACCAAATGTGTTTGTTGTCAGTATTACGGATCCAGTGATACGTTCTTAGCATCTTCTGCTTACACTTGGTTTTTGAATAAGTACATTAAAATACTCTATGAAAGTGCTTTCTCTCTGCATACGTGGACGAGGAGAACCTGTGACCTTTAAACCACTGTCTGCTAAAATCAAAGAATCTCAAAATCAGGGCACACACCGATGAAAGATCAAGGAAGCGTCAAAAAACGTTGAAAATCTATCACGCAGACTGCGCGCGAGGTTTCAGAGTTCTTCTGCTCCCGCAAAGAACCTTAACGCTCACAACCAGTTTGAGTGGAAGGCGCTGTGACTGCGCTCGGGGAACACGGGGAACAACCACCGTTACGTGGGCTTTTGGGAAAATGCACAAAATACAAAAGAAAATGCTAAGAAAAGCCAATTTCTAGAAAGTCGGATAGCAAACGCAGCGGTCTTCTTGTTGTATACTTGAAGGTATACTTCATGTTAAGATGGTTGATTGGGATGCGTCGATTAGCCATTGATTCACAAAACGATGTCTGACGCGGAATTGAACGTTGAGTCTCTGGTTGTGAGGTCGCGCGTTTTTATATTTGGAAGTTGGAATTGTCGGCGCTTCTGACGCAGACGGACACAAAAACTTCATTTGGAGCCATTCCTTTTTCGTGAACAAAAATGTGCGTTCGGTTTGCTTCTACGTAATCGTGTGCCAACCACGACGATGACGTTCTATGGGTGCCACCCATAGAACGTGCATGCAAACGCAGAATCTATCGGCAAGTTCGTTGTCTCTTGTTAAAGGGACAGAAAGCGAATCGCACAGAACCAAATATTTATCATTGTAGTTCGTTCATCTTCGTTCAACGGATTTCTGAATTTGTCTCATAGGGAACATTGCATGTCATTAAGAAGTGCAAATGCGGCTACTGATTCATAATTCATATCAGTAGATTCATAATTTGCCATTTCGTTGAGATCGTTTCCAATCATAAAAGAGTACCGGACAACTCGACCAGTGTGTCGATATTCAATTCGAGGGACAGAAGAAGATTTCGGAGTATTACTCTCCGCTCAGCTGAAAGTTAAAAAGATAAATTGTTGCTTTATGCAGTTTAGGAGTTCATTGCGAGTTCACTGTTGACTCCTCACATTCGGTTCCGCCAAATCTCTCAATTTGATTGTCAATGGTGGCACATCCCATATCCATTCAGTCGTCTTCACTTCTAGACAACTAACCAATTACTCTAAACGCAGTGATCAAATACAATTAGAAACATGTACTTACAGTTGAAGGCCGTGGAAGGGGACTCTCCGCAGACGCTATTAACTCACTTTTTCAAATATGTCTTCATTAAATCAATTCATCTTTTACTCAAGTGCGTTTATTCTGTTTCCAACTCAACTGGCAAACCCAAACCAATACAAGTCTAACTATTGCAAAAACCTCGTTTTGTCGTTGCACGAATGCTTGTATTGCATTTCGCTCGTAGGTTCTGAGGAGACTTCCACAAAACGCTCCAAGCTTGATCGTAGAATCGGAGGTGAGGTGACAACGGTAGGCTGCAAGACTGCATCTCCAAACAGCGATTGTGCACGGCGTACAGCCGTCAATTGTCGTCATCTCTCGTGGTGGAAGTTTTAAATTTGAAGTGAAACGTCGCCGTGCGTAATGTCGGCTATTAGCACTTTGTACTTTACAATACGCGTGGTCCACACGCATTAGGCTCTACGCGAGACAAATTTCCTTTTTTTTTCTTGTCGCCTGCACGGGAATAGCGTGATATCGCCTGAAGATACACAATCTGACTTCATCTACCTGCGTCAATGCCTCCTTTTTTGAATTTGAACGGCTGGCACCTCCTTCCAAAACTTTTTCTGGGCTTCTAGAACCTCTGCGCATGTTCCCTCCCATTCTGGCAGAAGCTGCGGAGTCTTAGCTCAGTTCTTGGATTGACGGAGTAGAACGATTGCGCGATGGCCGCCGCTGTTGAAGTTCAACTAGCCAAGGTTTGCTACGGTATCGGCTTATCTATGCTGACAACTGCAACGTTCAGCTAGATGTAGAGATCGAAAAATTCTTCCGAGTGAGCGACCAGTCTCGAAGCAGCCTAATTCTGAAGTTGCGCCTTCTGAGAGAACTGAACGAAACTGTGGGGCGCTATCTGAAGAAAGGTGCTCAGTTCTCATGGAACACGTTCTTAACTATTACTATTCTCAGCCTCCCTCCACATCGTTGGGTCGACGATAAATGGATTTGGCCAGGAGAAAACAGATCTCGATCTGTGCTTCTTCATGGGAGACAAGGACTACAGCAAAACGGAGACTGTCGGCTGGCTGCATCATCTCAAGTGGATCTTCCAGGATGGAAAAAAGGTGGCGACGGCGGAAGTCAGAGACGGTGCAGCTCCAATTCTGCACCTGACTTTCGATTCCATTTACAAGGACATTACTGTAGACATCAATGTGAACAGATTCACCAAGTACAACACGTACATGTTGTGGCAATATTCGATCGGTAAGTGTTCTGTGAATGTGAGGTACAAATGAAAGTGCAGTTGGCGACAGAGTCCGGTCGGATCTGTGGCGCAACTCTTTTGAGTATCTGCACGGTTCACAAAATATTTGATTTCACTAAAGCACGTTTCAGCCGACTGGCGTGTCAAGCCCGTGTTCTCCGTTGTGAAAGCCTGGGCGGCGAACCGCGGATTCAAAAACTCTGCGGCAAACACGTTCAGCAGCTATTCGCTGCTTCTGATGGTCATCTTCTACTTGCAACACGGAATATATCCTGCCGTTCTGCCCTGTCTCCATCGTTTCTACGAGCGCTCGAGAACGGATCAGAAGCGTTGGCTTATCATGAACACAGCGTCGCTCAGCGAACTAGTATTTGGATTTTTCGACTTCTACACGACTAAATTCGAGTACGACGACAAAACACGCAATTACATTTCACTCACTTTGCAGCTACGAGAACGACGCCGTTTGTGTTCGCAATGGGTGTCAATTGAATCGCAAACACGCGTCAAGAGTGTCGACCTCTCCGCGGAAACTTCCACGAGCGTGCATTTTCATCCAAGGTGGGGAGAAGAAGCTTCCAGAAGTCGTGGAAATTAAACTCTTGTTCAGATCCGTTTTCGCTGCACAACACAGCTCACAACATCCACAATGTGACGCTTTTTGCGTGCATCAAGCAAGAAATGAGACGCAGCATCAATGCTCTGAAAGTGGACTTCAATCTGGCTGCATTTCTTCGTCTTTCCACTCATGAATACCGCAATCTCTTCAGCGACAAACTCATTCCGTTGACTCCCACGTTTGAGGAGCCGTCGGTTCAGTCGGTTATCTTTGAGTTTCCTCGCTGCTGGTCCATGGGTTTCTACAAGGAGGTGCCCATTCCGAGAGTCACCGTTTACATTCGTTCGAAGTCGGCGTTTTTGAACGCGGGAGTGCGGTCAGTTGACAAAACTCATGACAAAACAAGAATTTTCTATTTAAGCGAATTCCGAGAGACGGAGGAGGAGACATACGTTGATTGGGTTATTGAACGAGCTCTTTCCGCATACCGTTTGAAAAACATGACTCAAGCCGGTACACAAACGATGAGCCACGATGAGTCGACTCCAAGCAACTTGGCATCTCCAGATGCCGCTGACGAGTTGTCCGATTTGACGCTGTAAGCTCTGGTTGGTTCTCTTTTGAGTTTGTGCGTGTGTATCGCATTATCGTTGAGTAATAAAGCAATTTCGTGCAGCTTGCAAAGCGAAACGGCACCTTCAGAAATAGAACGCAGGATCGTGTGCTTGAATGAATGACGACCAGAGACTGATTGTGAGTGAAACTGACGTTCAAGCAAAAGTGCAGTTGGCGACAGAGTCCGGTCTCTGTGATGTAACTTTGATTGCAGTACAGTCTAAAATATACTTCCAGCTTGAGTCCTTCAGTCGCTCAATTCATCAAAGGGCGTCTGTTTCTTGCGATTACGATTTGCGAAACCTGAAATAACCAAAAAAAGTGTTCATTCGCTTGTATCTCTTGTCAGTTTGCAGAATAATCAGCAAAAAAAATCGATTGCGTGTTTCCCGAGCTTAAGCAGTCCATTTGTAACTGAAACGAGTTTGTATCGGGCTTATCAAGTCGCCGCAGCAGCAGATAAATCGTCACCGAACAATCTTTGTGATAGATGACTTGGCGGAGCGTCAGCGAAGACATCTCATCTGCAAATGATGCGGGTAGTATAGTTCTACCGAATCGGGCTTCAAGATTTATAGCTCGACTATGTTGACGCAGCCCAGCTTGCAAAGCATCACATTCACGAAATCCTCTCGTGTTTTTGGCAAATCGACGACTACCGGATAATTCGATCCCAAATACCCATTTCTCTTTGCGCTCGGTTGCTATTCGAACATTCCAAGACGATCACAATAGCGCGATTTGCCTCCCCGTTCAGTCGTTCAAAATCTCACATAACTCAAGCAGATGGTTGTCGGATGGATACGTAGCCTAAGGGGTCCAAACCGCAAAACCTGTAGCTAGTGGCGCACCTGGCGACCTCCTGGGGAACGCACCGAGTGGGCAATTATGAAGCGATTGTCCGTTTCGACCATGCTGAACACATATTTCGTTTTTTCGCGGTCAGAACGACCCTGTCCCGTATTCGAGATTCGAAGTTCCCTCTCCTCCTGTTGATTTGCATGCGTTTGGAGATGCTTTCAGGTGGCTTCGGACCGCCCTTTTTCTGCGTTCAGTTGGTCGTTCGCAGGACATCTTCGTCGTCGCCTTTTTAATACTCGTTATATCGCCCCGCCCGAAGACAGCCTTCGCGGTTGCGCGGGCGGGCGCGCCAACTTGGGATACTCCTTTTTCGCTCTCTCATCGCAGGGATTTTGTCGCCGTTGGCTTATTCATTTGTTTCGACGACACATTGTGCGATTTTTTGCCATCCAATTGAGCATTCCCCGCCGATTGTACTATATATAACGTTGCCGGTGCAAGGCTTGCGTCGTCTGAAGCGTCGAAAGAAGGCGGCTATGCGAGCAAATGGTGCGTGTAGTTCTCTCTGTAATAATCAACGCGACGTTGTGAGAGTTGCACAACGACTAGTTAATCATTCTGCGTACTTAAATCCATTCAATTCAGTCATCTTGTGTGCAGAGTAGCTAGGTCTGGCACCTAGCCCATATTTTCCAATCATTCTCTGGGAAAGCTCATTCAAGCCGCTAAATTTTAGCGTGCAATCGCCGTTTGCGGCTTACATCCAGCACATTGGACAGGAACTCCAGGTAGGCCGCATTGGAGATCAATGCTAAAGGGTGCGCTTGCAGTATTTCAAGTCGGCCACAAATTCGCAATGCAGCACTCACTCGGGCGAAAGTCTCGATTCGGACTCTTTGTCGAAAGTCTCTTCTATCGAAGAAGAAACCTCCTCATCGTCCTTCACCAGCGACTTCTCCATCAACAATAACGTGAGTGCCCGTAATCCGCTTCTCACTGATTGCGATTCTGTTTGTGTAGAAGGAGAACGCAAGTACCACAACCGTCGTGCACAAGGAGAAGACGTGCAAAGTGGCCGTACGCCGTTTGACGCACAAATCGAGCGACCGAGAGGTTTGCATTGCGTTTTTTGTTTACATTTCGATCAGATGCGTGAAATCGTTCCTTCCAAATCGCGTTGACGTTAAAAAAGTCGGCCATTGTTTTTGACCTTGAGCCGCGCGCGTGCCGATCCGGTGCCCTTTTGCAAACGACGACGAATTAAAGTATTACTTCATCATTTGCAACCAATTGGTTTAACGTGCAGACACCCACAAAGTCCCTTCAATTCCACCGTTCGCATCATTTATGGCGCTGTAAAAGTGCAAATAGGTCTTGAAGGTCATGGCGATGACGGCTGACTATTTCAGGTGCTCGAGGCGCTCAAAGCCGTCTGTTCTCCGGGCAATCCGCACGAAAAGTACCGGCTAATACAACGTGTTGGTGTTGGGTAAGTGACCCGAAAGACCCTACAAGTGAAGGAAAGAACATTCTGGTTTTGTGCACTAAACACAAAGTACCGAGAGCAATTACAGTATTGCGTCAATAGCACTGCAATTGGAAGTCAATTTCAGCGCGAGTGGAACGGTGTACGCGGCGAAATGTCGACAGACCGGTCGAACAGTTGCGGTCAAACGCATCGCGTTCAGGGCACAACACAAGAAGGATATGCTCGTCACCGAAATCAAAGTCATGCAGCACTACCGTCATCATGTATTTCCCTCAGTGCACAATATGACCAAAAGCAGTTCATTTCAGGCTCTGGTCAGTTTTATTGAGGCATTTCTCGTCGAGGACAACGACCTTTGGGTTGTGATGGACTATCTGGAAGGTGGAAACCTCACCGATGTCGTTATCAAGACAGTGCTCGACGAGGGTCAGATTGCGGCAGTTCTTAAGGAGTGCCTTCTGGCTCTAAACTTCCTCCATCGGTATGACCAACGTTTGCTTTACAACACACTTCGCACGCAACGCAGTCGACACCCATTAATTCAGTAAAAAACAGACGTTTTTGCCGCGCGATTTTTCTCCTCGCGATTCCCATATCAATCAACCGCCGTAGGGGGATTCCAATTGGATCTGCTTCTTTCCGGTCGCATCTAATCGTTTGGTCGTCATTTAGCCACGGAATAATTCATCGCGACATCAAGTCCGACAACGTCCTTCTTGGAATGGACGGCTCCGTGAAGCTGACCGATTTTGGATTCTGCGCCGAGATCGAACACGGCGCGAACCGCGCAACAATGGTGGGAACGCCCTATTGGATGGCGCCTGAAATTGCCAACAAGCGGAGGTACAATTACAAGGTGGATATCTGGTCGTTGGGAATAATGGCGCTTGAAATGGTCGACGGAGAACCGCCATACCTTCAGGAGACTCCGATCAAGGCATGGCTGCTTTGCCAATACACTTCTAACTATTGTTCTTGCAGGCTATTCACCTCATCGCTCAAATCGGAAAGCCAGAGGTGAAACGAAGAAGCGACATGTCTCCTGAATTCGTCCATTTCATCGACCGCTGCTTGTGCGTAAGACCTGATCTTCGTGCGGACACAGCCGAGCTTCTCGCTCACCCCTTCATCTCGTTTGCCCGACCACTTTCTCATTTGATTCCTTACATCAAAGCAGTTAAGCAATTCAAGCATTGAGAACATTGTCAGCTACTTGATAATTGTATGTACAAATCAGAAATCCTTCAAAACGAAATTTAATTATCACAACGACATCATCTGAAGCGAACCTAACTCGCTGATTTGCACGTTTGTATGTATATTGTGCGCAGCGTGCTCTGTTTTAATAAACTTTGCCTTTCGGACACAAATCACACTACAGAATACTTCAGATCATCAAACTACGTGGATTTGTCTCAGAAGGTCAGCCGGCGCATTAGTGCAAGTTGTAACGTTTCTCCTCGGAACGGAAGCTTCACAGTTCCATCTGAACTCCCTGTTCTGATCGTGTGTCACAGACAACTTTACACCGAAACTCTGGCGTTAAAGCAACAGACGCTCAAGAAATGCTAGAAAAACGGAACCGAAAGTTTAATTGTTTCTCGTGCATTCAGAATGGCTTTGTACCAATTGAATCTGCAAGTTGCAAGCGAATCCTGATACAGTGCTAATGAATATATCAGTATCGAGCATAAATTGCTGAAAAACTGACATTGAATGAATGATATGTCAACTCGTTGCCTTAACCAAACTTTTATGACGGAATAATGTGTGGGTTTTGGTGTATTTGTGAAAAACGACCACCTCACGATCGAATAGAGCGTCCTCACATTTCTGACCTTCTTTTTTAATCAAATGTAGTGTAAGTCATAGTGTCGTCTTGAAGAGCACGATTGCACTCAAATAGGAAGGTTTACTTTGTGAAATCCTTAATCGAATGGCTTTTGCACGCTGCTTGTTTGAATGTTGTCAGATAGCAACGTTGTCGGTGCCAACATGTAGCACCTTCTGTTTATGGACCTCCGCGTTTGAACCATTTTGCAATTTTTGGTCTTAAAACCTCATTCTCTTCACGTTATGTGGATTTAAGGATCATCGCTTGTCCACATACAGACGACAAGCGACTGTAATTGTGAGCAATCAGAAAAGCCCCATGGAAGTCAAAAACACGCAGTTGACGCCCTTGTGTGACTAACTACACTAACCCAATCGCGGTGCTTTGAACTTTGTTGCTGTCTTCTCTTCCTCCCTCGCCTAACATCATTCCAGGAACTGCTTGTTTAGTCCAATGGCCAAAACGAGCTGTTTATCAATGAAAACGTCTATGCATAGCCTGCGACAAACGAAAGAAAACAAGGAAGAGTAACTGTTTCCGAGCAAAAGGTCAACTAGTGAAAACCTGTTTTGTCTACAATTCACTTTCAATATGCAATATCCTTTACTTGTCGTTTGGAAGACAATAATTTGACCGAAATTCGTGGAGTCGTTGCACATGAACAGCAGTGTAATGAGAATTCAGTCGTCCTGGTGAGATTTTTACGTTTTATAGGCACGGCTGCCAAATTGTTGACACTTTGAAGTAGCACAAAGCGTCTTAGATTTTCCGCACAACAACACATGTTACTTAAGATTGAAAACGTTGCCCGCTGGAGGGGGACAGTAACCATCAGTTTGTGCCTCTGTCTGGTCTCACGAAGCACTCTATCTCTTGTATATCGTTGAACGGGTTCCTTCGAAGCAAGGTTCATTCAAATTGTGTCGCTGTCCGCCCTGTTCCTAAACGTTTGTTTGTCTCTTGATGATCGAGAGCCAGAGAGACGCTTTTTGTTTAAGTGTATTAATGTTGAAGACTACTTGCAGGTGTTTCTCTTCTCCGCCGCCACCACAACATCGTCTCCCCACTTCCCCCTATCTGCGTTTCGTGTTTGTTTGGCCGTCGTAAAAGATGCCATAAAGTCCGTAGTCGAGGGGAATTTCCGGCTATTCCACTGCCAGGACAACGCTTTTCACGAACACACGTTTCTGATTTCCAGCCGCCATCTTTTCATTTCTCATTTCCATATGCCTCTTTGCTTTTACTCGTTTAAATGACATTTGCTCTCTGGTAAACCAGCTGCACAGGTCCCCATGTTCAACATGAAGGCGATCTGCGGAGTGACGCGCAGGATGCCGCTAGTCTGAGACGCGTCTTCTCCCCTTGCAACTCCCACGTGTTGGCTCCTCTTTATCCTTGATCAGATTTCGTTGTCAGTAGTCGCCGGACGCATTTGGCATTTGAACAAGAATCTTCTTTTCCTTGACAATCGCTTGTGAAGACGATTAAATTACCAAATCGGCTTTGCTTCTGCGCTGCCGCACGCCGTCTCCGCAATGCGTATGTGCGATTATTGCGTGCTTCATGTTGTCATACCTAAATCACTTGAATCACACATCTTACGACTTCATCCTCATGATTTGTCTTCAATGTCCCGGTTTTCTGAATTACGCGAGGCTCTGCATGTTTTCTTTCCCTCGCCCAACAGTCGCTGTTTTAGATTGCAACAAAGATCGTGCGCGAATTGAGTTAAACTCATAAAGACAGCATGGACGCATAGCACAAAAAAGGCTGGTCGATTGGCCTCTCACGTTATCAATGCTCGGGCAAATTCGTTTGCTTCGCGTCTTTGCTTTTGACCGGTCTTGTGGGGACGCCCGATTTCACTTTATATTCTAAGCGCCCTGTTTTTTCGAATCCTTCGCTTCATTTGACATATAGCCATCTCGCTCGTTCTGTCATAAATGTAATCAGCGGTGAGATATAAAGAAAAACACCCGGAGCACAAAAATGAATTTCAATTTTAATTAGCGGAGGCAACGATCCGATGAAAAACTGTTTCGCGTGTTGTCGGACACGTCTGAGTGGATGTCATCATGTATGCGTCCACCGTCAGTCCGGAATAACGCCAGTGACGCCACCGAGTGGTGGTCGAGGATATGCGCCTAGGCTGCAACCTCCGCATTCAGGACCACGCGAAAGTCAGAGAGCTCAGTCGACTCGTTGTTTTCACGCTTCGAAGAGGGGGTGGAGACAACACATGTACGCAACTTTAGACGATTTTGCTACTACGTTGCCGCCGACCACCGCTGCCGCCGCCGGTTGTGGTGGTGGTTGTTGGTTGTAGTGATGGTGCTGCTGTTGGACAAACTACTACTCCTACTGCTGCTGACGCTGCTGCTGCTGCTTCTGCCGATGCTGGTGGTGTTAGCGGTAGTAGTGGCCGCCGCGTGGTGCCACATTATCGATCGGAAAAATCGTTCCGTCGTCTCGGTAGAGTCGAGACTCAAAGTTGTCTCGTAATCGCTGCGTCGCCGACGCCGTCGTCCCGGCAATGACAACGACGGGACGGAAAGGATGCGGCCGGAGAGAAGAGAGCAAATTGAAAATTGAGTGCAAGCGAGCTAGAGTTGCCGCAGCGACGCCGCCAACGGCAACGGTCAAACGTCCGCCGCCGTCGCTGTAGCGGTCTACTACTAAAAGGCTTATTTATTTTGTCATCTCCTTCCGGATACGTTCTCTGTTCTCCGTGCGGCAGCGGAGAACAAAGTAAAAGGAGAGAAAACGCGTTGATGGCAATCGAAGGCAGCCACGGATTGATTCAGCCGACTGATCCGATCTCGACCGTGCCCCGGCAGGTCGATGATGCGTAGTCGCCGGCCGTCGTATTGGACTGGCCAAGCAATCGGGTATCACTCCGACAGACATCGCATTTCGCTCTCTCTCAGAGAGCTAGCCACCTTGTTGTCCGTTTTCCGACCCCCGGCTGCCAGGTCACCGTATTGAATTGAGGCAGCGAGCACTCTGTAATTCTTATTCTGTTGAATTCTTAATTTCCTAATTCGCGATAATGCGTTGTGATCCCGAATTCTTCGTCTCAATTTCTCATTTGTAAATGCGTTTTCATCGCGTTTAATTTTTGCGAGAATTATCTTTGTTCTCTCTGCAATGCTTAATGAGGTTCTACTTGGGGAGGAGCTGCAAAACGGCAAATTTTTGCTAAGCCCTTTGTAATTATATAGCCCGCCAGGACCTGTGGTGGCGGCAGTGGTGGTATTGCTTTGTGTAGATGTCCGCCATATCCGTTTTCGCTGCCCTCTTCTACTTTTATCGACACGCAAGCATAACAGTAGCGCCCATTCCGTGACTGAGACCATTAAAACGTTCGCACGCAAGGTATTTCGTTTCTGCTTCATTAGGCGCGTGTAGTGCGCGGACGGAGATAGATACGCAGCATTTCCGCCTACTGTATTATTTGTTTGTCCATGTTGTCAGAGAGCTAAAGAAGCGCAAGAAGAGGGCTCCGACAATGCACAGGAGATAACACTCGGTAGGCAATCGTTGACCCAATCGCGGTGCGCATAAACGGTCTCACCGACTATATATTCGGTGAATTCGTTGCCGCGCGGAAAACAATCCACCCTCACCCATACATACACACCACACATAGACACACGTTGGCCCCCGCTGGCGACGACGTTCCCGTTGTCAACGACGGCGACAACGACGCGGACTGACGGCGCTTCATCCATCTATCCCAATGAGTTGAAATGCTTATTTTCCCAGTGAAAGAGGAGTCCGAGAAACTACGCGGGGACGCTGCTGATGTGATGCTGCAGGCTGCTTGCTTGCTGTTCTGAAGCGAAAGAGCGCGAGCTGAACAGAGAGCGAGGCGAGTATGCTCAAAGCGCACACACCGCCTTGACAACATTGCACTGCTGAAACCACATCTTCCACCGATATCGATTGTTGATAATTCCATTGGGCGAGCACGGGGGAACTAGGATGGTTGCTGGTTTGGTTTCATATCTGCTTCACTTTTATGTTATCACCGCGTCAGGATATAAAACTGCTATTCTTGTCAGATTGAGTTTTGCATCTCAATCGATTTCCTGAACAAAACATGCGAGTTCAGAAGACTGAACTTCGTGTGGCACTACCGCCTTGAAGATCTCTTCGCCACAAGTTGTTTATGATACGTGACACTTTCAGCGATTTATAAAAGCGTTTGTATTTTCTCTGATTTCGAAGCGTCCCTTTAGTGTCCTTTTGCCAATCATTTTTCGCGTCATTATATCACGCGGCGTTTGACGGTAGTCGTGGGACACACGAAATTTATTTCTTCTTGTCTTAGAGGCCGTTTTGATAACGGAAGACGCAATTTCATATCGCCCTCTACGTACTTTATGACTGACACTGCCTAGTAACGTGCCATTAGCTGGGCCATTCGCAAAAATGGATATGTTCGGACGGGGCCGACGGCGCCAGACTGAAGAGAGAGAGAGGGTGGGTGGGATGGGGGATATGAATGGCTAAGTGGTGTGTTCAAGCGCGTGTGTGCTCTGATGTGTGCGGAATGCGCGGATATTCTGAGTCGCATCGTCGTTTTTACCAAATTCGTCCACGAACTATAAAACGTGTGCGCTTGTGTGGTGGATAGAGTTGTTTGTGGCAGACTTTGGGCGTAAAGTAGTTGAAGCGCGAAATCCTCCTTGTTGGTCGCAGTGGTACTCTGACACCCCGCGCTAAAGCGATTTCCGTTCTCGTGTGATACGCATGACGTGTGGTTAGCTTAGCCACTCACTCACGGCACAAGGCTCATCGAAGCTATCCAATCAAAGCGCCGTCCTCTACTACGGCAATGTTCTGAACGCGTTCTCGCACGAATCCACTGATTACTCATCAATTAATAATTGTTCCTCTTTCCTGCGACTTTATACATTCGCATTTGCGGCGTGGCGCGCTTTCACCCCTATAACATTCAATAAGCAGCCGGACATGCACAGCCGACTTGGCCATAAGGTCCCCGTTATCGTGGCGCGTCGCGCAAACCGGAAGTGCAGATGGATTCTGATATGGTTAAGGCGACAATCGCAGAGAGAATTCTCGCTTTTGTCCTTGCGGTGGGTTTATCGTTGGCAGGCGTTGGTTGGAGTTTAAAGAAATTGTAGTGCGCACACGGCAGGTTCTTTTTTCTAGTCTTAATTTGAAAGCGAGTGGAGCTGTGTGTGTCGTTGACACTCCTTAATCTCAAAAGCTGGTCGTCCGTGCTAGGCATGCTAAGGAGATCCGGCGGCGACGTTCAACGTGTTTATCGCGCTGCGGCACGGAGTGTCATCAATTTAAGAAGTGATGATGAAGGTTTTCTCTAATTGCTTTAACTTTTGCGGTTTCAGGAATCAGGGTCGTTTTGCAGTCAACTTGTGCGGGAGCAAAAGCAGAATTTCGTTCTGTGAAACGACGCCTAGACGGTCTGTTGTTGCATTTTGAGCTTGAGCGCGATGATGAACTGCTTCGTCACATCAGCCTTCCTTTCGTTTTCCTCTGATGTGAGAGGCGATTCGCGAAACGAACCAAAGGTGACGCTCGTATTAAGACGTTAATCAAGAAGATGGCCTTTCGCTCGGAGTTTGCGCTTATCCCGCTCCAGTCCCCTTCATTCGTTATTCCTTCATAGCTGCAGCCAATTCCCCATATCCAAGCGACGGCACACATTTCCTTCCGTGATTGTTGCCCACACTCCCTGACGCTCACTTACGCTTCCAGACTGCGCGACCGCGTTTTGGGCTCCTGCACGCAGTGACATGGTCATGCATAGGAAATCAGTTGTCTTTATTCGTGTTTTGCTGAAGCCAGAATTTATGCGGTCTGCGCCGCTCGCAAACGACCGTCCGTTTTGCCGGTCGCGATTTGATCATCATTTAGTGGCTTATAAATATTTATTGCATTTCTGGATGCAAAAAGTGTTACAACAGGGCGATTGGACAGATTTCCACGGATGTTCACCGTTTTCGTTCTTCCTTCGAGAACGTACGCTTTTGTATGCACTACACGTGATGCGCTACCGTCGCAGGGCCACCCGTGCGTGCAGAGAACGCTTGATGATTGTGATTATCACAGAGTGTTTCGACAGCGTGTCCCCGTCCATCGCTTTCCGATTAGTGTCAGTTTGATGCTGTGGCTCTGTTCGGTGTTGTTGGGTGGTTGGGTGGTTGGTTGGCTGCTCGGGCGGCAAAGGATGTAGGCTGCGGGCGGCGATGCCGTCGTGCTCGATCACCTTTCGTGTCGAGTCGACATGGAACTAGTCAGTTACTCGGCGCCTTAGGGAGACGCGGAGAGCGAAACATTCGCCTCGCCAGAAGAGCAAGGTGTGCCTTCCGGTTCCTTCTTTTCCCAATGTTTTTGGTCCTCCTTCTTCACTATTTCAACAATCAGAACTTCGTTCGCGCGAGATCGGCAAACGACTGCATCAGCCACGTGCGTGTGTCATATTTATTGTTTTCTTCCTATTCGTGGTTCTTTGCGGCACGTGATTCATTCATTAATCGCTTTCTTATTTCAAAAGTCACCCGCCGCGCTGACTGTAGAACGTTTGCTTTCAGCACGTACTGGGTAATAGCGGAACACCGGAAAACCAGTAACAGTGTTTTGTGGGGCCGTTGTGAAAGCTGATAGTTTGTGCTTTACGCTAAGTTGAATGGCCACCTCGTCATCGGCCGACAGCGGCACAACGAATGCCACTGCAGCTGCATCATCCTCCACCTCCTCAGCAACGTCGAGAGGGCACGCGGAACGAGTGATAAAGAGTAAGTTCACGGTTTTCCAAATGTACAAAATGGAAAGAAAGAGGACCTGCGAGCCAAAAACAAACTGAATTTCCAAACTGACGTCATTGCATGTCAACAGTAGATGTTTTCTTTCCCTGCTGCTGCTGCTGTGCGGCCGTCTTCTTGTATCGTCGAAGGTTTTCACACTTTTATTTACGGTTGAGTCAAAAAGCGCTTGATGATGACAAATTTAATCTCGACAACGAGAAAGCGAGGGGTGAAACAGCGACGCTGGCTGCGTTATCGGAACGAGGGAGAGAGAAATTCAGCGTACACACTTGAAATCGTGTTTTGCAACCGGAAAGCAATTGCCGTGAGTGTCAAAATAAAGTAAAACGCGAGATTTTCGCTCGCGTGAGGTGAGCGCACGAATACGTGCCTATAACCAGCAATTGCACTGATTGCTTGTTATCCATCCCTCGTAGCCGTTATTCACAATTTATTGGTTGCGAAATCGTTTGCCGATGTCGTTTCGCTTTTTCTGCGCTCTTCTCCCATAATTTTGCTTCTAAAATTCATGATTGCCGCCTTGAGATTTCGAGAGAACACCAATATAGTCATTTCGAAGCCCATCAAAGACTAGAATTGGTCTGCACTGCGCTGAACGTGATTGATGACATTGTTAGCATTAGGACCTAATATACCCATCCCCAGCGAATCCCTCACTCGTTGCTTCCTCTCTTTCCACACGCGCAATGAACATTCGAAAGCGTTTGAACGGGTGCCACCGTCGACGACGTAAGTTCAAAATGTGGCGCAACGCTGCACTTTATTCTTAAATACTATCTTCTGATAAACTTCGGCTTTCCAGGCGTGCAATTCCCGATCAGTGAGCGACTGACTATCGAGGATGTTTACGACAAACGAACGGGGAAGCCTCGGTCTGATGTGCTCAAGGAGCATTTCATCAAAGAAGGCCGGATTGAGGAAGAAGTAGCAGTGCGGATCATAACAGGTTGCTCGTTCGAGCGCGGTTGTCGTAATTCTTCTTCTCGTTTGCAGAATGTACATCGCTGTTCCGCCAAGAGAAGACGATGCTGGATATCGAAGCGCCGGTTACGGTGTGCGGTGATATTCACGGACAGTTCTACGACTTGATGAAACTGTTCGAAGTGGGTGGATCTCCGGCGAACACGAAATATCTCTTTTTGGGTGATTATGTTGACAGAGGGTACTTCAGCATCGAATGCGTGCTTTACTTGTGGGCGCTGAAAATATGCTATCCTTCGACGCTGTTTCTGCTGCGGGGTAACCATGAGTGCCGTCACCTCACAGAGTATTTCACTTTTAAACAAGAATGTAAGTTCAATCTGCTGTGATGCCAACTGTAGCCAACCGCCGTGTTTCAGGTAAAATAAAATACTCGGAACGAGTGTATGATGTATGTATGGAGTCATTTGATGCCCTCCCGCTTGCTGCATTGATGAATCAACAATTTCTCTGCGTGCACGGCGGTCTTTCACCCGAGATTCACACTCTCGATGACATCAAGAAGCTCGACCGATTCAAGGAGCCGCCAGCTTTCGGCCCCATGTGCGATCTTCTGTGGTCCGATCCCTTGGAAGACTTTGGAAACGAGAGGAACGCCGAGCAGTTCTCACACAACTCTGTCCGCGGATGCTCCTACTTCTACAGGTTTCTCTTCACCTCGAAAATGCCTTAATTCTAATTGACATCTTTGCAGCTATGCCGCGTGTTGCGATTTCCTGCAACACAACAACCTTCTGTCTATTATTCGTGCTCACGAAGCTCAAGATGCTGGGTTTGTCTGCGGTTGATCGAAAGAAAAACGAAAATTGCGTTTTCAGATATCGCATGTATCGAAAATCGCAAGCCACCGGTTTTCCCTCGCTAATCACGATATTCAGTGCGCCGAATTATTTGGATGTTTACAATAACAAGGGTACGTGCAACGTGCACCGCATAATCCACTCCTCTGTCTTTCCAATTTCCAGCTGCTATTCTCAAATACGAGAATAACGTCATGAACATCAGACAATTCAACTGTTCACCTCATCCATATTGGCTCCCCAATTTCATGGATGTTTTTACTTGGTCTCTGCCGTTTGTAGGAGAGAAAGGTACATACAATCCAGTCCACTAATCTACCGTAACTCTTCAGTGACCGAAATGCTCGTGCACATTCTGAACATTTGCTCAGACGATGAGTTGATGGCCGATGGCGACGACACGTTTGAAGGTAAGCGAGACAGCGAGAGACGTTCAGTTCTCCCACTAGAGCATTTGAATGAGTGATGCGGAGTCCTACCTGAGTTTTTACCTAAACGATAGGACAATGAACAGTGCTGCAATTCACACCTTACACGCAAACAACATTCCTATTCTTCCCCACCATCGTTTTGGCCATGACCATATTAATCTCTTCTTCGTTTGAATGTCGTGATTTCGATTGGAATGCTCTGTGGTTCCCTAAAAGTTGAACAGTAGAATGCACGCGTAAGCCAGAAAATAACAAATAGCAAATGAAGCATGAATTTAAAGCCAAATGCAAAAAAGAGAGAAACTAGGATGCGAAAATGCCTAAAAAGAAGTCATTTTGCTTTGAGCTGCTACAGTCGGTGAACCTCTCGTGAATAAATGTCGTTCGGTCTCAGCCTCAGAGTGTTGGTGCTTTGAATTCATGCGCATGTACATCTTGAGAAACCGGCTTATTACTATTGTCTGCGAAATTGTCCTCACATTTGGCCTTTCGAGTTCCTCTCCCCCATCATCATTCAAATTCTCTTACTGTGAAAACTTGAAAAATAATTGAAAACTGATATCCATTATATCTAATTGTATTCTTTTCATGGACGCTCTCAGGCGCCGATGGTAAGTGGATCGTTAAATCATTTGACCTTTTATAGATCAGATCTTTCCTCTTTTTGCTTTTGTCCAAATTGACGGCTTTATTTGTTTTTAGTGCTCTCTTTATCCTCCCGTTAGATCTTAGAACACATTTACCATTTCGTAGCTAACTGCTTTTGCTTTGTGTTGCCGTGCAAGCTGTGCAAGGTGTGCTGTGCTAGAAGTCGATCGGCTGTCGGTTGTCTCTAAACGGACTGGACAAATCCTGACGAGAAGACGACCGATTGGCTCGCTTTTGTTGCTTTATATTAACCGTTTGACACGCCTCGGTAGTGATTTTCTCTGTCAACACGCATATTGTGTTAGAACGGTCTGATCGAACGGATGGTGATGGGGCTACTGTCGTAAATAAGAACTGCTACTTTACTGCTGCACTTAACCATTTCCGTTGCTCAACCGACAGACAGTTCATCGGTCTCTGAATTTTAGGCGGAGTGCCTTCAGCGCGAAAAGAAGTGATTCGTCACAAGATTCGCGCTATTGGAAAAATGGCCCGTGCCTTCTCGTTGTTGAGGTGAGTCTTCCCACAGGGCGCTCGGAGTAAAAGTTTGCTGTTTTGTCAAAACGTCAAAGACTAATGCCCGGAAATCGGCTTCCATGTGTTTTGTTTGTAAACGTGCTGTGCAATTCCATTGTGCAATATTTCAGTTGGTCAGTGTGCGTGTTTCAGGGAGGAGAGTGAGTCTGTGCTGCAACTGAAAGGTCTCACGCCGACAGGAACGCTGCCAACCGGCTGCCTTCAAGCGGGTCGTCGCGGTCTCCAAGAGGGTACCGAACCATTTTATGTCATTTAATAACATTCACACACAACCAACGTCCCCTTGTATCGTTCACAGCTGCGGTGCTCTTCTAAGCGCTTACAGTATGCCGTGAAATTCCATTACGGAAAACAAGAATTGAGCGCTTTGAAAATAACCGTTTGGCGTTGCCGACTAATCAGAGCTTTGTGGAAAGACGCTCTTATTGATCTAATTTCTCTGCAGACATGAAAGCGAAACTGTGCTGCAGCTGAAAGGGCTCAATCCGGGAGGAAAGTTGCCTCGGGGAGTGTTATCGGGTGGAAAGCCCGCTCTGCAAGAGTGTAAGTCAGTTTCTCTCCTGTGAACGCTACAAGGAGGACCAGAGTCTGTCTATACATTGTTCTCGTTTACTACGATCGAATCATTAAAAATGCATTTAGCTTTGTCTGGATTTGAACCTGGACACAAGATTCAGTCGTTCGACGAAGCGAAACGTCTTGACAAAATAAACGAGCGCATGCCCCCTCCAATGAGTGGTTCGCCAAGTGGAGGATCGTCGCCAGGAGCCAGTCCTTCGACCTCGCCAGCGGTCAGACGGTCCACCGGACCAAGCAGTTAAAATTGTCCCACACCTCTTCCGTCCTTCTTTCCTTATTCTCGTTTAACTTCACACCATCTTTCAAGCAAAGGAGAAGAGAGCGAAACGAGCGGGTTTCCAGGATAATACTGCGTGTGTTGATGAAACTGTTTTGAACGCCACTCACATCAGCTGTCATGTCACTCAGCATGTAACATTGTCTGTTTATAAGTTTTCCTTTCTTATCTCTTCCCGTACACATGTAGCATATAACATGGTCCTAATTTGACTCCATTCAATTCGATGGACCCAGCGTAAATCGTTGTTCCCTGACTCAAGTAATTGCTGTCTCTGTTTTCCCTCTGTTTACACTCTAGCGAAGAGCGTTTCCACTCGTACAAACAGCGCCATAAGCATAAGCACTACTCAAATGTTTTCTGTATCGGTTCGTGAATTCTTCTCCTCCCAACAAAAGACTCTAGAATTGTTTAGGCGTTCTTTTCTCGCAGACATGTCATTCATTAGCCTCTTTCCTTGCTTGTCACTCTCCTCTCTCTCCTTCCGTTGCAGATTCCAAAGCCGGCTAATCAATGTACAGAAAACTGTTTTTCCTAATACATTTCTTTTGTGTGGTACTATTTCGTCGTTTTCCAGAGCCTAATGCCGCAGCGGTTACCCGTCACTTGACAAATGGTCTATTGTTACTGCTCTTAAATGATGAAAACTGTTATGTAACTTTGCCATACTCTTCTCTCACTATCACCACCATCCGTGTTTGTCGTTCGTTTGACGCATAGAGAACGCGTTCGTTCGTCTGTATGCTTGTTTGTTTCTTTCTATTGTGACTTATAAACAATTTCTTTCAAGGTGAATATCCAATTGCAACAGGTTTGTGCGAGTTACCTGGTCACCGTGTAATTCATTCTAAGAGATAGAGTGCCGCTACCACCTTTAATTCGCAAGTTGTTTGAGCGTTATGGGCGACTTTTGAAGCGACGTTCCAATGAAATTGCTCACGGATCATTGCATGAGTTGCCATATGATGCTGACTTCTTGGACCCCGCGCCACATCTTGAAAATGAAAGAACTTACTAAAGAACTGCCATTGAGCCAACGAGCCATTTAAACTCATTCTTAGTTCCGCGCGTCGGCAATGACCCTCGCCGGAGACGACGCAGCGTTGACGTTGTCATACAGTGAGGGTGTGCCTGTGGCACTGCCGGACGCGGCCGAGAGAGTTAGGCAGCCAGACATCGGTTATCACCTCTGCCTGACCTTCCGCTTAGCCGCCCTGGCCATGCACACCAAACCGTCACAATACGCAATTAATTGTTTACAGGATGGGCCATACAGAAGATCTTGAAAACCTTTTTCGCCATTGCAAGACAGGTAATAGCGCTCAGCTGTGGTAAGTGGAGTTTGTGGGGAAGCTGGAGAGGACTAATTCATTTCTAGGGCAGTGATTGAAAAAGGCGTTAGTTTGAACGTTCGTGACCGCTCCGACGCAACTCCTCTGTACTACGCATGTTTATGTGGACATCTGCGCATTGTGCAGATGCTGCTTTATTCAGGTAATCCAATCTAGCCCTCTTCGCAAGCTAGTAGGAACATTAAGGTGCCATATGCAACGCTGATACTTTCGACGCCGAGAGATGTCTTCATGGCGCATTAACAATCGAGATCCGCAATTATCTAAAACAGTTCCAAGTCGCCGCCAAAACAGTTCTAATGCGAAGCAGTTATCACAAGTTTTTGACCACGTAAGTATGCTCATAAGTAGCTTCAGTTTCCTGGCTTAGTCTTCGCAGAGACAAGACGTATACAGATGCTGCTGTAACCACCCAAGCGAAAGAACTAATCACGTATCATCGTTGTATCGTAAACAGAGCAATCAAAGGTGATGTATTCAAAAACATGGTCCAACAGAGAAAAGAATGGGCAGCGGAGCATGTAGGGGCCTTGCTGGATTTCGTCTATACCGGTGAGTTAAGTCTTGTCCGCAGTGTTGATAAGAACGCATCAGCTGTCATCGATTCAACTAAAATTGCGGATTTGGATGGTTTGGAAACGTTATCCCTAATCGTGGAAGGTTCTGAAAGTTCGGAATTGAGCTCCTTGGTAAACAGCGAACTGTGTGAACGTAAGATTGATGGAAATAGAGGTGAAAGTAACTGCGATTCTTGTAGGACGGAAGCTGTTTGCACAACACAACAGAAGGTTTAGCGGAAAGAGTGTAATCGAAGGTGACGTTGAAAAGTGCGTGGAGCGAATGGTTTCTCTATTCTCGACGCTGACAGAATTCCACCCAACAAACTACTACGATATTCGCATCAATGTCAACAACGAACGCACGTATTTCTCTCACAAGGTGGCAAACTCCGATTGATTAATTGTAAACTTGCATTTCAGTGCGTTGTGTGCCTGCGAAGCCCTTATCTGCAATCCTACATTGATTTCGCAGACAAGAACAGTGCTGATGGAAGGGCGGGTGTGATCTCCATAAACTCCGTGAAAACAGAGTTGTTTCACGAAATGATGCGCTACATCTACACCGATGACATTCGCCTTGTAAGTCCATTCATTCTTGATCCCAGTGCAAAAGCCAAATACAGAGTAACGCAATCGACAATTTCGAGCTATTGGAGGCTGCGGACATGTTTCTCGTTGCTCGCATGAAAAACAAAATTGCCAAACTGCTTTGCGACGAGATTACTGTAGCAAACGTTGTTGAGATGGTCAGCATGGCCCGTTACTTCTCAGTAGAGGCGTTGGAAAACGAAGCTGTGCAGTTTATATCGAAGCATCTAGAAGAGGTGAGTTCTTTGCGAGCTGGATTTCTCGCCACTTCGTTCTTTAGGTTTTGTTTACTGAAGGTTTCAAACAACTGGTCAGAGACGACGTCAGCGCCGTCATTGAAAGACAGGAAGTTGACTCCATCGACATTATTGACGCGCTCCGATTCCACCTACACACATCTTCCGAAGGTCTCAATATGGTAGACAAACTGCTCGATAGCATGAACCTGATCGCTTAATCGTTGGATGACAAGCATATTCAAGTTACGATCCTCAATATTGACCGCGACGGCATTCACAAATAAACTCGGCTTATAATGTTCGCACTGATTTCATTCTCTTGTGGAGCTCTGGGAATACGGAAAGTCGAGTTGCATTCCTC
Source organism: Steinernema feltiae (assembly GCA_007213375.1). NCBI lineage: Eukaryota > Metazoa > Nematoda > Chromadorea > Rhabditida > Steinernematidae > Steinernema > Steinernema feltiae. The sequence continues at coordinate 63,707 of MQUG01000085.1, forward strand.
AGATGTATCCTAGTTTATCATAGAAATGGCTCCAACCAGCTAAATTCATTTATTGAACAACCCGAGTGCTATGCAACTCGCTTATTAAAGGCGCCACACAAGATGAGATGTGTAACAGAAGATCAAGGGGCGTTAGCCAACAACAACAACGTGAGAACCGTATCACAAGAGCACAAACATAGAGTAAGGCGTTACTTAATTAATAAATTATGAGCCAAGTGGACCTAGAGCTCGCTGTGCTCCTCCTCCACTTTCGTCTCTTCTTCTTCTTCGGCCTCGACTTCCTCCTCGGCGGCTTCCTCAACTTCGGGTTCTTCCTCCACTTGCTCATCAAGGCTGAGATCCAGCGACTTGCGCAGAACCTAAAGTGATCACGTAGAATGCGTCCTCCGGAACGAAACACTTACAGATTCAATGCGCTCGGCAAAGCCAACTTGATCGCTGAGGCTGAATCCAGAGCGAAGAGTGGCAGTCTCGAAGAGGAGATGGGCAGTGCTCTTGGCGACCTCGTCATCCTTGTCGGCCTCGACGCGACGGAGCAGCTCTTTGACGACTGGGTGCCGCGGGTTGATCTCGAAGGTCTTCTTCTGGTTGGCGTAATAGTCGTGGGTGGCATCGTTCGCCTTGGCGTACGCCTGCGACTTCATGATGCGCTCCATGTTTCCGGACCACCCGTAGGAGCTGGCAATCAGGGCCGAGGGCGAGGTGGTCAGGCGCTGCGAGACGACGGCCTTCTCGATCTGATCCTTGAGCGCGTTCTCCTTCAGCCATTGGGTGAGGGGCTCGAACGTCTTCTCCAGCTGCTCCTGCACTTCCTTCGATTTTTCGCCGTCATCGAGCTTCAGGCCCTCCTTGGCTACGTTCTGGAACTTCTTGCCGTCAAACTCGGGCATGGCCTGGATGCAGTACTCGTCGACTGGCTCGGTCAGGTAGAGCACCTCGTAGCCCTTCTTCAGAAGACGCTCCACAAACGGCGAATTTTCGACCTGCAAGAAATACACGAATGGTGGCTCCGCCGGCGACTCTTACCTCCTTGCGCGACGTGCCGGCTACGTAGAAGATGCCCTCCTGCTTCTCCTTCATGCGCTCGACGTACGCGGGGAGCGACGTCTGCTGCTCGGCGTCGTTGGAGCTGAAGAAACGCAGCAACTTGGAGAGGCGGTTGCGGTTGGAGGCGTCTTCCATCACTCCAAGCTTGATGTTGGTGCTGAACTCCTTCCAGAACGCCTCGTACTGCTCGGCGTCAATCTTCTTGAGCATGTCGAGCACCTTGCGGACCAGCTTCTTCTTGATGACCTTGAGGAGTTTGTGCTGCTGCAGGTTCTCGCGAGAGACGTTGAGCGGGAGGTCGTCGCTGTCAACGATTCCGCGGATGAACGAGAGATACTTGGGCATCATGTCGTGGAAGTCGTCGGTGATGAACACACGGCGCACGTAGAGCTAAACAACGCGACACTCAAGAAACGGCGGAACGCGGGGCGCTTACCTTGATGTTTTCAGTGACCTTTCCGTAGTTCTGGAACATGTCTTGCGGCGACTTCTTGGGGACGTACAGGATGGACTTGAAGGTGACCTCTCCTTCGGCAGTGAAGTGGACGTGGGCGAACGGCTTCTCAGAGTCCTTGGTGATGCTCTTGTAGAACTCCTCGTACTCGTCGGCTTCCACCTCCGAGGCCTTGCGCATCCAAATGGGCTTCACGTTGTTGACGCGCTCCCAGTCCCACACGGTCTTCTCGACTTTCTTGGTCTTGGGCTTGTCCTCCTTCTCCTCCTCCACCTGGCCGTCTTCGGAGGTGGCGGACTCAGACGCGTCCTCCACGGGTTCCTCGACGGTCTCGGTCTTCGACTCCCACAAGTAGATGTTGAAGTTGATGAACTGGCTGTACTTGTGCACGAGGTTCTTCAGAGTCTCGGGCTCCAGGAAGTCGTGGGCCTCCTCCTTCAGGTGAAGAGTGATCTGCGATCCACGCTTGAGAGTGGCTCCGCGAGGGTCTTCGACGATGGAGTAAGAAGCGGAATCCGACTCCCAGATGTATTGTTTGTCGTCGTTGTGCTTGGTAGTGACGACAACGCGGTCGGCGACAAGGAAGGCGGAGTAGAATCCGACTCCGAACTGGCCAATGAGGTCTTGTTGCTGCTCGCTGTTCGACGAGGTGTCCAGGATCTTGGAGAGGAATTCCGAAGTTCCGGAACGAGCAATAGTTCCAAGGTTGTTCATCAAGTCTTGGCGAGTCATACCGACACCAGTGTCGATGATATGCAGCATGCGATTTTCGCGGTCAGCCTTGATGCGGATCGACAATTCGTCAGTAGCAGAGAGCGCTTCAGGATCGGTGAGCGAGAGAAGACGGATCTTGTCCAGAGCATCCGAAGCATTGGAGATCAGTTCGCGGAGGAAGATCTCCTTATTGCGATACAGAGAGTTGATAATCAACTTCATCATCCGGTTCACTTCCGCTTGGAATTCATGTTTTTCAGCCTTGCTTCTCAGCTCTTTCATCTGAGCCACCGAAAGTCCATCGAGCTTGATCGCTTCCTCCTCTCTAAAACAAACCGTGGGTCAGCGCAAAAACCGGATAAGCAAACACAAGAGTGTATTAATGTTTGCTCTAATCTAAAGTTGGGCAGGTCAGTGCCGCCACTGAGCAAATAATTTCAAAGGTCGGTACTTAAGAACCCAAACAAAACGGTACCTCAGAACAGCTTCATCATCAGTTTTCGACCCTTGAGCCGCTTTTCCAATATTTTCCTTCACAGTGGGTGAAACATCATCGATATCATCTTCAGCATGAACATTGTGGTTCGGGCACAGCGCTAAAAAAAGTTATTAAAATCATTATTTTAGTCATAGTTTTTCAAGTAGAAATGCCCAAAAAATAACTTCATACATTCAAGTTAACAGCGAGTGCGCATTTGTGTCAAATATACATTGTTACGTGTATAGCCAGAGAAAGAAATAACTCACCGAAGATTGCAAGAACTGCAATAAGTCCAATTATGACAGACTTCCTGTGTGTCATGGTGACTCAGCACAACTATCCGCCGTCAATGAAACAGGAACGGACAGCAGACCTCACACAAGTGACTCCTTTCCTCACAAAGTGGACCGGTGCCAATTTATCGCAAGAGGAGGACAATCGCCGACGTGGACTTGTCAGTGGGCGGTTCTTCTGCACCAGGTCGCAGCCAATCAGCGAGCACCACAACGATGGCGTTGATGCAAAGCTCTGATTGGTGGAAGAGTAGCACGTGTCTGCACAGCGTTGTCCTTAAGCCTACAAATGACAACGTTACCGATGAATTCCACGTTTCACGAATGGAAATAGAAAATGTAGGAAAACACACATGCGAAAACCTTTTCCAGATCCCAATTTCGCCTTTCACACGGTCTATCGTAGACTTTGCATGCAACGTGTTTCTATATACTTGTATTATCGCATGCCGGTGTTGCCATAAGGCGGCACAGCTCACACTACTCTTTCATGGTCGTCTTACGAAGACGAACGCAAACAGTGGCGTCGGCAGTCCGCTGACGCTCAAATCTGATTGGTCCGGGCAAAGACAACTTTGAAAAATCGTCTGTTCGGACAAACATCCAACGTGGACGTTGCTGGCTTGTGGTGGCGTGGAATATGAGCGAATTCATGGCTGTTGCGACGCATGCTTATTTCGTGAACGCCGCAATGGGTCGGTTGGTCGCGTCTTTTGCCGAGTTGAAGTGTCCGATCATCTGAACGTCATTCTGTTTCACATTGTTTTGTGGAAGTAGGGACGTGGTGGAATCAGCTGTTGCTGGGTTCCCTTTGTTTGTTCCTGATTCGACGTTGCGGGATTTGATAGTGCTGTTGCTTCATTCTCACTCAGCTCGTTTCAGGGTAATTAATTATGGCCGACGTTGTCTCTTCAACCCCGGCTCCAGCCGTTGAAGCTACGGCTAACGGAAATGCTACGACCTTTGAACAGTACGAGCAGGTCACTGCGTACTGTTCGCTGTACGGTATGGCGATGTTGTGCCTAGTTGTTGGAAGCGTACGTTCCTTGCATTTTGTGCAACGTCATGTAACTAAGAAGAAGAGCATTGAAACATCTCTATCCACCCGCGAAGCTATGAAGTTTCCATTCACTGCTAGCGCCGTTCTTTTTGGGTTGTACTGTGCTTTCAAGTTAGTTTTTCGAGTTTTTTTTGTAACAACAGAAGCGTACGTTTCAGCTTCAACAAGGTGTTTGGATACGTATCGGCATATCTTCCAATCAAGGTGATTGAAATTGTAAACCGTCTCAACTCTACCACCTCTCCTATCCTGAATGTTACTGATGTACCACAGAATGCGACTGGACTGAAAGCAGTTTTTGGACAGGCTCTCTCATATATGCCTCAATTGTCCAAGGCTAACCTCCTCTACTTTCTGCTTCTTTTGTTGTGCTGGGAAGGATGTGTTGCTTTGGCTGCTATTTTGAAGCCTCTGTTTCAAATCGTCCTTCGTCGCCTTCCTATTGGAAACCGTCAGCCCCGCCTAAACATCCCTTACTTGATCTCAATTAAGTCGGGTAAGAAAGAGATGGACGAAGGTGATATTGAGGATGCTGGCAAAGACGATACGGTAATTGAACAGCGTTCATTTCTGGTAATTAGAAAGTGTTTTTCAGGAATATTTTCTCAAGATCGAGTTTGATTCTCATGATGTGGTGTGCATTGCCATTTGTTTATCTGTGGGCATTTCTCATCTATATCAACGTCACTGGATCACCAACAACCTTCTTGGCATTGCATTCTCTATCTTTGGAATTGAAAACCTCCATCTTACAAGCTTTAAGGTTGAGTGATCGAAAGCATGTCTTTATGTCAAATTTAATTTATAGGCTGGTACATGGCTGCTTTCGGGATTATTTGTGTATGATGTTTTCTGGGTTTTCGGAACGGAAGTGATGACTAGCGTAGCAAAGGGTATTGATGCCCCAATTTTGCTGCAGTTCCCCTTAGACATTTATCGTCACGGATGGTTAGAAGCTAACAAGTACGCTATGCTCGGTAATGATTGAAACTGATATGTCATCAATTATTTGTTTATAATTATAGGACTTGGGGACATCGTCATTCCTGGCATTTTCGTTGCTCTTCTGCGCCGCTTTGATCAACGCGTTGGCCAAAAGACAGGTGGAAAGAACCAAAAAGCACGCTACTACTTCTGGATCACTATGTTCGCTTATGCTCTCGGATTGTTCGTTACCATGCTTGTCATGCACTTCTTCAAAGCCGCACAACCTGCATTGCTGTACCTTGTTCCCTCCTGCGTTCTTATCCCAATGGCCTTGGCAGTGATACGCGGTGAAGTGTCCGAACTGTGGAACTACACAGAAGAAACTTTCACTGAAGCATACAAGAATAAGATGAAGAAGTCTAGTGAAAAGAAGACACAGTAAGAAATGTCAACTCACCTGCTAATTTATTAATAATTAAATCGATAAATTCGTTTCTTTGCGTACAATTAGCATGCCTACTTTAAATTGTACTTTTCTCGGTTGCGCAGTGTCACAATGAGTTTTTGTCCCTGTAATGAGCAAATAGTTATAATTAGACAAAATAAATGGCGAATTCGAAAAATTTTTATCCGCAATTCCAGATGAGCATAATAAACGTTTGAAAGTGACAATGGCAGCGAATAACGAGATAAAACCCATTTATAGTTAACAACAAATCTTTCAGAAACATAACAACAAGTTTAATAACAATAAAATTTTGCGCCTCTAGTAATCCATTTCTTCGCGGATTTTCCCGTACATCACGTCCATGACCTTATTTAGTTGTGCTCCTGGACTGTAATCTCCCAGTGCGTCGATCATGGGTTTTACGTATGCCACCGGAATGAACGATTCCAGCGTCGCGTCAAAGCGCTGCGGATCGAATCGGCGAAGGACGGAAAGCAAGCACGACGCCTCATGCTGGACGCCGGGGCTTTGCGAGTCGCCAGTGTTGAATGTGGCAGCAATTGGCACCTGAAATCCAGGGTTGATCGCCGTTACAGTAGTCCAAACATACTCTTATCGCTGTCTCCATAGCTTTGAACCACATAACGTTGAGCACATCGTGATTGTAACCGTAATTGAAAAAAATCTCATACAAAACGTTGAGGGCCGTCTTCTGCAAGACGGTGTCAGTGAATTGAGCAGCACGATAGATAGATTCTGCAAACGTTTGCAGAAAGTCGGGGCCTGAAATCACGCTCACGTTATTATCCGCAATAAGAACTCCGACGTTACCTTCGTTCAGAACCAATTCTAGAACTTTATTGACGATAACGGAGTGACAGAACTGGATATAACCACGTTTAAAGTAGAACATGTTGCGAGTCTCTACTTCATCGCTCGGATCGATCGGCATCTCCATCAGCGAGCAAATGAAGTGGACTAGACTGACCATGTCAATTCCAACAGAGATGATCTTTTGCTGAAAATCACACAAAACCACTTGCAATTGAAGTTTTGAGGCTTTGCCCACCTTGTACTTCGTCATGATTTGCTGTGCGAGGATGAGAAAATCTGACATCGTTTTGACCGATCTGGCGACACCAACAAACTTCTGGAAGAGTTCAGGCAACACCGGAAGCAGCTGATCATCAAGGCACACCACCATTCGATGCACGTACTGCCTCAAACTATCCAACAGGGCTTCCGAGTTTTCAACGTTTAAAGCGTTTAAATAACTCTGAAACGGAAATTTAGTCGTCGCTCGATGAAGAAATGAACCTACGGTCATGACGTAAACAAAGGCATCTTTGCAGTTGCAAGAATCCATAGAATTTTGCGAAGTGAATGATTTAGTAATGCGGCTACTGTATCCAATGATGCTGTTCAAATCGGTGAACAAACGTTCTCTCCTCTCTGCATCGCTTGGAGGGTTTTGTTGTAGTTCCGTCATTGTAGCGACAAATTTGTTCACTAAAGTCGAAGCCAACTCTTTCATGTATTGTTCCTTTTCCGCTGCAGTGAGGTCTCCATTCACGATCAACGTTGCGATTGACTCGAAAATAAACGCTTGGTCATTGCGATCAAGAATCTGACAAGGATTCGGTCCTACTCCAAGCAAAGGAGTTAGGCGGGTCAAAATGGTCCCGACATGAGGTCCAAGGAAGGCTTTGTGCGACTTAACAAAACGACAGAAGAGATACACTGCGCGCGCCCGCACCTTTTCATCATCATGACAGATTCCGCGAGCATCGAGGTAGCATTCCTAAACGGAGCAACGTGTACAGACACTACGCGAATGTTCAGATACCACAATGTTCGACAGGGCGCTGATGTCGTTTGAAATGATTTTGTCGAAACGAGACGCGATTTCAAAGAACGTGATGTTAACCCGCGGTACCAGACGATTGGCGATGCTGCTTTTCAAAACCTAAAGACACAATTAAGAGCATAACACGTGGTATTCGCCTACCATCAGAACAAGGAAGCTAATGGCTTGATTGTCACTGCGCAAGAATTGGACCTGAAGTGATGTTTAGCAGCTGAATCAACGGAACATTTCGTATACCGATAGAAAGTCAGTGAGGTGAAAAGACAACGACAGCGTTGTCTCCAGTTGTTGAACTGAAGCGGTTTCGTACTCCACGCAAATTTTCATTGCAACGTCGTAGATTTTCTGCACAAGTGCATTGGGCTCCTACAACTTCCGTATACAGACAGAAGCACGGATCTTAGTCGACTTACTAGTTCTCCAATCGAATGAATCAGACCTCTCAGGGTCTTTCGAAATTCCAAAAATTCCAATTCGTATTCTCCTTTCCCGTTGACGTCCAGATCTTCAGGAAACATCCAATGGCGAATGCTTTCAGCGGCGATAACATCCAGAAATTCTTTTTTCGTGTAGAGCACACTGCCATCCTCCTTCAAAATGACCTTATCCGCGTCCATAACTCGCAGCAGATCAATATATTCCTTTAAAAAGTCAACGACTTGTTGACCCGCTTTCATGTCTTCGTGCCGCATGCATTCCACTCCTTTGTCCAAAACGGCCTCTGTATACTTTAGACATTCCAGTATTTTCTCGTTGTCACTCTTTGGAAACCTAAAATTACGGTACAATAAGGGACGTGAATAGACGACAGTGAAGAAAATCCTTTCAACAATCCCGTTGAAACAAAATCTGGGGCAAATCAATTGATCTCTCGACAAGTCATGTGCAATGCAATCTCTTTGTCTCCTTTCCTCTGTTCTATTCCGACCTATGGAACATGCGCTTCGCACTTCTGCTTCTCTTTATTTTTGCTAAATCAATGCCTCTTCCGGTAGAACAGCCCTCAGCGGCGTGGACAGCGGACATTGCTTGTCTCTCCATTATCTGCGATCCGGGAAAACGATGCGAATTGATTAATGATGTTGCTCAATGCGTGGCCATGACCGAAGCAAAGCCATCTACGCAAGCCCCTCCTGCCACGCAGTCAACAACTCCAGTGCCAACATCCTCTTTCCCTAGAGCGGAACGACCGCACTTCTGCGAATCACCTCCAGTTACGGGAAACTGCTCGAAAAGCTTAATCCGCTGGTTCTACGATTCAGAAAGACGAGAATGCCAGCGATTCAGCTTCAGTGGCTGTGGAAACCGCAATAACTTCCTCTCGCGTTCAGAATGTCTGCGTGTTTGTAACTGAATGTAGTAAAAACTGACCTGCTGACGCACTCTACCAAGTTCGTTCCCAAACATTCGACCAGACAGGCGTTTCTTCTTACTTCGTCCACATTCTGCAACAAACCAGCAATTCTATTTGCTTCCGACACGGCGACCAACCTGAACCTCTTTGACCAACAGCAAACCTCTCTGCGAGAACAGATGGAAAAACATTTTGCAGAAATTGAGTTTTTGGTCGCAATCCATTCCCTTGTAGAGGACGGAGGAGATTGCTTGCAAGGCACCTTCCAGAGTGGATTCGTCGTTCAAACTATCGATGAGGTGTGGCATCATTTCTTCGTTTGCAATGTAATCAACGTCAATCCAATCAACGTAGTTTCCAATGACCATCAAACAGAGATTCTTGATTGCGCTGCCACATGTTTGCAGGATCTTATGCCACGCCAGGACAATTTCGCGAACGCACAACTCACGCATGGCGTCTTTAATAAGGGTATTTCGATTTGCAAGTTCTTTAGAACGAGAGATCTCGCGGTCCACTACTTCTTTATCGACGGCTTGTAGAAAACGCAGAAAGAAGTCTACCTTAGCGTTGTCCATTTGGTCCAGAAAAACTTCCTGCATGAAACGAGACCAGCGGGCGGGGAAATCCACAACAAACACAAGACAGAAAAGATGAGCCATCTTGTTTGAAATAGGGGGAGAGTAGGATGCAGTCGCTATTCGCTCCATCCAGTTCAACATCAGCAGTCGGAGACGGGCAGACACTGTCTCGTCTGAGTTGCACGAATAAGTTTCTTTAACGAAATTTTCAATGACTTGCAACAAGAAGAAGTGCTCTTCAACATTTCTGTAAACGCACCGTCAAACAGAGGTCAACCGCAACATGAGATACCGAAATTTTCCGCCGACAATGTCATCGATGCACGAGCTCCAGCCGTTTGGATCCTTTTTTAAGCTGTTTAAGTAGACATATGCTTGTGCCTGATTTTCTGGCCGGGACAGAAAATTAGGCTCATGAGCACCCAGCTTGAACATTCTGAAAGGTCATCTTGAACATACGTGCAATCGCACTCGTCGCGGAATAAACAGGCGAATACAGTAGGGGAATAAGCACAATTTGGCCTTGCGTACAAGCACTACAGCACCTTTAAGTGGATAAATATTTTTGTTTTTTTTAGCCAGTAACTTAACAATTAAATCAGATTGGAATTTACGGCCAAGCGCACAAGGTTGCTTCTGTTGCTTCTGTTTTGGTATCTAATGAACAACATTGAACAACCAACAAATAGATTCCAAAATAAGCGCACAGAACTGGTCAAAGCAATTCCAGTTGACGAATTGAAGCAAAACAGGGCGAAATACAAATGACAACAGTACTCTCTCGGAAACAACGAACATCTGAATTTTCTCCTTTCAGATTGGTGTGGTACTCAAAGTTCTAACGTTTGTGGAGGGCGGCAGTTCGATCGCTGCGGGAATCACGCTATCAATAAATTCATGACATGGTTGAACAATAGACTAACAACTGATCGATTGCAACTCGCTCGAGTCGCTCGCATCACGGAAGAGTTGCTAATTGTTGTGCGAAAAAGCGAATAGGGAGACTATGGAGACAATAAACAAATCACCTTTGAAGTACAAACAGAAAACAGTAGCGCTAGCAACAAAAGCGACGTGGTTTCCAGCAGAAGTCCGGTTCACAATCAGCATTGCTTTCCACTAGACTAGACTGCTTTTAAAGACTAAAAAACTGGCCAGCTAAACAGCACTCGTGTGGTACGAAGCAGCTACAGTTGTCTTCATCAATAACAAATAATGAGTAGCAGTTCGCGGTACAGCAGTCCATGTCCTGATCACTAGAAATATCCACATTCGCGCACATAATCGAAAGTTGCATTGCAATTGCATTGCAAGTGACATTGCTGCGTTGTACATTTAGAGTTTGCAAGATGCGGCTCCCAGCACGAACGCCAATAATTTCAAGATGACGAGACAGCGAGTCTGTGCTCGCCGTCAGAGTACGACGGTACGATGGTGTTGCGAAGTTGGAGAAATTCCAGAATTCAAATTTTTATCTCTTTGAACGGCCGCCCGGTGGAAACGCGTTCAGTGGGTAGATGCGTCAGTCTTTCGTTTGTTCTCTGCTACGTAATCGACAAAAAATGTGGTTTAGTTGTATCCAGAACGTAATTTTGTCACGATTCCAAGTATTGCTACACGTAATGGCGTTCTTATAAAACAGCCCTAGAGACCTCGTTATGTCCTGGAGCTCATGACACGCAAAAACACGAACAAATAACCTTCTTCTAATCTGTTCAGAAGATCTGTCGTGTTTAAACGAAAACGTCAACACGGTTTGAAGTTTTTTCTCGATTCTCTGCCAAATGCATATGTGTTAAAGGTCCTAAAAAGCCCGATTTCTTCACACAATACTGGTGGCATCGTACGTGCGTCTCTCTTGCATTGCATATTCTCATATCGCGTCCTGAATTATGCGCTAATTTGTATCAAAATGTTCTTGCAGAGTCTTCCACTGTGTTACAGAGATTAATACTACCGCACAACTACTAGTTTGCTTCAAAACGTCGCATTTCTGATTTTCGTCAGAAATAGGAATATATATCTAATATTTGACAACTGTACTCAGCGATTTCCGTTTCGTTTGTCATTGAATTTCTTTCAACTACTTGAAAATGTCTACTGACGACCATTGTGATAGACAGGTACGTTGTTCTGTGGAAACCCCTATTTTGTGTTCTGAATTTAGTGTCCATTGTGCATGGAGAGTCTGGAACTGGACGATTTGAACTTCTTCCCATGCAAGTGTGAGTACCAGGTAAAGTGGGCGGTGCTTTCATCGTAAGCACAAAAAACATTTCAGATCTGTTGGTTTTGTTGGCATCGGATTAGAACCGATGAGAATGGGTTGTGTCCTGCTTGTCGGCAGCCATACCCGGAAGAACCTGCTAACTTCCAAGCTGTTTCTTCGGCTGACATTCTAAGGAGTAAGAATGAGAAGCGGCTGAAAGCTCAGCAAGGAAAGAGCAAGAAGATGAGCGCAGAAGCGAAACGGCATCTCTCTGCTTACCGCGTTTTGCAAAAGAACTTGCTCTACGTTGTCGGGTTGCCAGCGCGCTTTATGGACTTAGAGCAAGCGAAAAAGAACGAGTTCTTTGGTCGTTACGGAAAAGTGGTGAAGCTGGCAACTTCTCTCGGGGTGAACGGAAACCTGAACGCCTGTTCGGCATACATCACCTATCTAAGAGATGAAGATGCATTACGGGCAATACAGGTTAGAAAGAAATCACCGACTTGGATGATTTTCGCTTTTTCAGGCAGTGCACAACTCGGTTGTAGAGGGGAAAACGCTGAAAGCGTCACTCGGTACAACCAAGTACTGCGCAAGTTTCTTGCGCAACGTCAACTGCCAAAAAGTGGTAAAACAAAGACCGTAGTGTCTGTCGTGTACAGTGACTGTTCTTTAGGACTGTATGTATCTGCACGAAATCGCTGAAATGGAGGTCAGCTTTACGAAAGAAGACATGCACGCTGGAAAGCACGCTGAGTATGAAAAGAGGTTGCTCGATGAGTATGCGAGGTTATCCAAGTTGCAACCGTCTCAATCTTCCGCTCCTACTGTATCCAACGCTCCATCGTCAACTCCTACCGATCACAATAGGTTTTCCTTGTTTTTTGTGTTTCGTTTTGTCGATTCGTCGATTTAGTTCAATCAACGAAGCAACAATATTAACAGAGGACGCATATCCTTCCATCTGCTCGCAGATCAAACCGTCAAGACCAACACCCACACCGCCTTCTATACGAACAATGGAAACCGAGTCGCTATGTGAACACGCTGGACGTGATCAAGAGAGTGTGCGCAATGAACACGACCAAGAGGTCGCAAACATACTGGCCGATCCGCTCTCCGACAGTGCGAGCACAAACTCTTCTTCTCCTGATGAGAATGAGCCTGCGGTAAAACCTGAGCGAGCGCTGAGTTCCTCTATCCTCGTACTTTCAGATTAATGGTCATCCTGCCAAAGAGTACAACACAGATGCGGGAAGCCCGTGAAAAGAGGAGAGAGCATGTGCAGCAATGCACTAGAAAGTTCCGTTCACGATTTTCTACAAGAAACGCAGCCAGAGCCTTCTGTCACTGATGAAGCGACACCAGTGAACGCTGAAAGTGCGTCAGTCAACGTAGAAAATGATCAGAGAATATCTTCCGATTCACCAGCTGCATACGCACCGCCGCCAGGATTCGTCCATCAGACTAGTCCGTTGGGGAGTAGCGTTCGGACTGCAACCGATGAATTCTGTGAAATTGCTGAGGATCCGCTTCGACCACCGGGGTTATCGAGGCAAACAACCGCTTCCAGCATCCTATCTCTTCTGAACAAGAAAACCACTGAAAACAAAGAACATCGGCCGCGTCAGGAACCTCCAATTCAGCACACGCATGTCCCAACGACTGATTGGCAGACTGCGTTCGGATTGCGTTCAAGTGGAAAGACCAACGACGACGATTTAGGTGAGCGGCAGTTGAGTACTCATTCTAATTTCCCTTCAGGATTCGATCCCTTCCACGAGTCAGCCAAAGCGTTGGCAGACCTTGTAGCCCAGGAATCAAACAGAGAGAAAACTATCGAGTAAGAGCTTTAGGAGACAAGGGGATTTCAATTGTTCGCAATGTAGTTACAGACAAGCAATGGAAGCAAAGCTGGAAAGACATCACCAACGACCAAGCCAAAAATTAGTTGCGCCTCCGCCTGGTTTTGACCGTTCAAATGAGACTAGTCAAAAGTGGATTGAGAACGATTCGCGCATTTCTCAACATCAAACTCAGTCTCGTCCAGCCACTCAACCTCAACGTCCTTACCCTGAAAACAGTTTATTGGCTGACATTTTCTCGTCAGTGAATAACGGTAATCACGGTAAACACTGCGTTGAATTGCAGCAAAAGTGCAACCATAATGTTTAGGTCGGCCTCCACACGAGCAACGTCAAGCAGAGCGAGGACATCATCATAACCGCACTAGCAACTCTGGTTTCTTTGATGAGTCGTACCAGCGTTATTCACAACCGCAACGTCAATCCGTCTCCACTTCTCAGCTTCATCAAAATCATCGGGAGAGACATAACGCGTATCCCGATGAAGCGACAGAGTACCGTCGTAGACATCAAGAGCAATTGCTGCGGCAACAGGAATCGATGCATTACCTTAACGAAGACCGCATCCGATATCAGAATCACATGAACAATTCCGAGTTCAGTCAATCCCGTGGACATCAACGGGCTGTGCCACCACCAGGCTTTGCAGAAACTCGTTCCTCGTTGTGGAATGGAAGCCAATCTCATTCCATAATGCCAGGATACCGAGATCTTCTCGGCAACGGTGACAAAATGTCTCGTTTCGAAAAGAACGATTTTCTCAAGATGTCAGACTCACAAGCTGGGCTGAGAGCGTTGCTACCGAATGTCAACGTTCGCTTTGTCGAAACAGCAGGTAAGGAAATGGTCAGCTGTCAGGATGATCACTTTTGATTGCAGATGAAAATCCTGCGTTGGGACAGTACCACAATGTGTCTGATCGACACGAGCGGACACCTCTCTATCGTCAGCAGCATCCACCTTCGTTGATGCATCCTTTCCCTTGTTCAACTCAAAGCGGGTTTGGTCGCACGTCGCCAAAAATGGGTAATAGTGCCAATGCGAATTCTTTCGGCCACGATGCGGGTCAACAAAGCAGTCAGTGGATGCCCCCACCACCTGGATTCCCTCCAATTCCTCGACAGTAATTTTCCTCGTCTGTCTTTCTTCTTCTGCAGTGATGGTTTCCATGACATTGAATGCGGAATTCGGACTTTTCAGTTCGAAACTAATACATTGGGCTTTTGAGTCCTTCGTTAGAGTTACTATTTCACTAATATCTATTGTTAATTTATAATGTATTCAACGAATTGTAAAATCTGAAATATTTTGATCTGGGACGGCGAGACTGGTGGTTAAAAGCGAATTACTGCAGTACACGTGAATGCTCATGTAAAGCGCTTTATTAAAGTCCGTATCACGTAGTAAGGCAAGAAAATACCCTCAAAGCATCATGGCAAAGTTTGAAACAATTGCTGAGAAATCTACAAATAATACATAAACTATAAGTTTCCCGTATGATTGAGACGTACTGAAAGAGTTCGCAAAGTAAAACACGTCTGATACAATCGCCTGGATTGTCGCCTTTGACGACGAACTTAGTGTAGGTAGGTCAGTTGATCCCAACTACAAGAGTGGACTAGATTTGCAAGAGATAGCGTTTAAATCAAATCAATCGTCGCGTCCTTTTCGGTTTCGCCACAACTTGAAGTTCTCTTCGCCCAACGCCTTCCGAAAGTGATCGTCAACTGAAAATGTCTGCATCAGTTTGCGCTCGTTCTACGATCATATTTACTTTCGGCGTTGTTTACGATTATTTGTGACATTGTGCAGCTGCTGCGACCACTGTTTGACCGAGTGACTGTGCTACTGGATGATTCTCTCGGCGAAAGCGTCGTCGACGCTCCTTGTGAAGACAGTGCGGGAGGTGTTTGCGCACTTGGTATACGCAACACGGGTGCGGAGGTCAGAACAGTTGAATCCAGCCCCGTGATTGGAGGCGACGGCATAAAATGAGGTCGAATGTTAGCCGCGCCGGCTGAATATTTCGACGGCTGCCGTCGAGGCCACTTTCCGCTCAGAGAACGGCGGAAATGTTCGGAAACTTCAGATTCGGGAGAAGCGCGGGTGGTCACGGAAGACGCACTTCGTTTCATTTCCACATTTTTCCGAGATTTCTCCTCGCGCACATTAAACGATCTACCGTATGCACTATTCCGTATTACTGTAGGCCGGATCAGTGGAACGCCGGACGTGGAAGCTGCGGGAAATGACAATTCTGCAGTTTGCAACGACTGCGGTCGTTTCATTGACAGATCGAGCGGCTGAAATTACGTTATTTGTCAAAAGGAAACATGTGACAATCGTCAATTTGCAAGAACGGGTGACAGGAAATCAAATTTAGGAGTTTTTTGTTCTCGATCATTCGCTGACGGAACGTTACCTGATCGTGATCGACCGGTTCCACTTCGCCTTCAGTGTCGTCGGCTGTGCTCCCTCTGGTTCCTTTACGCAAGCTGAGCCCGTCACCCACTTTGAGCTGATGTTCCGGCGAACTTGCAATTCTAAGGTCCACAACATTGCGCCGCAAGTAGTTGACGCTGTTGTCAAGACTGCTAACGGCGACGCTATATGGCGGTGGTGGCAAGATGCCGAGGTTCAGGCGTGATTTCTCGACGAACAACGGTGGCGTGCGTGCAGTTGAATGGAAAGCCGATGGATTCGAGCCGAACATAACTCCTTTCTCGTGTTATCAATCCGTTTTTCTGCAATACCGTTCAGCACAATTATCGGAAGCCACGACAGTTCGCGCCAGTGGTAGTGATAAGGTTTCATTATATTGACAGCGGTAGTTCACAAGAAATCATCGCGTGTGGCCGGAACAGAGCGTGTGGCGGCGTGTTCCGACTTGCCACATGAGAGATAGGCGGATTGAGGTAGTGGCATGATCGCAAAAGAGAAAACAGGCAACGAAGTCCAGAAGACAGAGACGAGGAATCGATCAGAGAAGGTGCGAGGCAATGACGCTCTCCGGTCAAATCGTTGTTGACAGTCAGCGCTGGCTACAGTGAGGGAACAAAGCGAATAAATTTAGAGGTGTTGCCGCGCGTGAGCCTGATTTGCATTTCTTTTTTCGCAAGACGTCCACAGAGTCAAATGGTTGTTACAGCAGAAACCAACCCGTTTCACACGATTTGGCCAGCTCTGTTTTCGTTTGCTTCGCTCTCTTCCGTTTCTAGATGCGTGAGCCGCCGCGCATGGGCACCCAAACAAATAAAGTTCACGACATGAAGTGAGAGGAAGACAGAAAGCGCCGCGCAGTTTGTCCTTTAGGACGTGAAGAGCGCAACGGAGAAGACGCTGTTGAGAAGGTGACTCAGCGGCGAAAAGTGGCATCTTCACTTTGCATTTGAAAGGTTAGAAAGGAAACGCGCGAATTGATCCCTCTCAGCTGCTTTCATTAAGTGTGCACTATTTCCAATAATCAACGAGATAGATCTGAGCAGCGTGTGCGCAGCATTTACCGGAGCGCATAAGGCCAGACCGTCGAGCGTGGGTAACCGGTTCTCGCGCATCGACTTTCCTCGCGGATGTGCGGCTGGTTAGTTGTCTGCGGGCTGTTGAATGGCAGGGGACGATCATTTGATATTGTAATGAATAAACGCGAAAAACGAGGCAAATGACAAAGCGGCAAATATAAATGTAAAGGCACATAAGGGCGTAAAACATCGTGGAAAGTAAGGAGGAGCTAAAGCACTGGAAAAACTGGTGACATTATTCAATAATCAAAGAAAGCGGCATTTTACTTCGACTCTCCTGGGCGCTTTGCAACAACTGAATTCGAAGAAAACCACACTTAACAGAGTAATGAAGTTCTGCCGAGCGACAGAGATGCACCAAGACGCGATAAAATCTAACCGGTGTTGCCTTCGGTTGCACTGACACCAATACGTGAAATCATTCATATTTCAACAATGCGTCTAATAGATGCAGAGATAAAAAAAACAGCCGGGGATAGTACTCCTCTCGCGTTCACGACCATCCTAATCACTTCTCAAGTGGTCCGCTATCGGTGTCTCCATTGGTTCGCGCAACCCGCCCCGAACACGTTTCCATCGTCGTTCCTTCCGAAACTTCACACTTCGCGCGGCGGAATCCGTGGAATGCATGCAATTTGACCTTGTCTTCAACGGCCAGCGCGCGCACGTCAATAGTGCGCTAACCGAGCATGTGACCGGAAACAACGTCTTAATTAAAAACAAACTGAATTGTTTATTGCCGCTTTGCTTCTCTCTCCAAAACCTATGGACGACAACAATGTAAAGTGGACTTGAAAAGACTGGAATCTAGGTGGACACGAAAGGTGGTGACGACCCGTGGACAGACGAGGGTTAAAGCACGGAAATCCGTGTTGTAGATCACATGATTGATATGAGTGGAGACAGTGAGAAATCGAGCTTACTCCACCTTTTTGGTGGTTTTTCCGGGGTGACGCTTGGCGACATAGGCGTTGTAGAAGAATTGAGCAAAAAGGTACAAATAGCTTAGGTACATCATTCCGCCCAGAGCGAGAACATTCCAGCTGAAAGAGGGTGTGGTTAATACGACAGTTCCTCTTCAACGAATTACTGTACCTGCACTTGCAATCTGCGACTGAATTCGTCGTCTTGATCACCACGAGGTGTCCGAAAATGTAGCAGCTGATGATGAATTGCACGATTTGGATTGTTGTAATGAACTTTGCGACCGGCTTGGGGGTCGACATTCCCAAAGCACGAATTCCGAAGTAGCTGAACAAGAGAACTTGGAAATTCTGTCGTTTAAAAACTGAACTCACAAGTACATGACGGTGTGAACAGCCAAGTTGAGAGCCAAGCTCCATCGGCTCCACGCTTGGGTCTCATTGTAGGTGATGGTGGCGTAGAGGAACGTGAAAGCGTGGTGGTACCAGTGCATGAAGATGACAGGCTTCTTTCTCAGCACAAGGAAGAGTGTGTCTCCAAGTTCTGGTGCTTTGGACATAACAAACATCCATCCCCAGTATCCTGTGTAAGGATCCGTGTAGTATTGCTCATTGTAGCAATAAGATCCTGAAAAAACGGTGAAGTGAGAAATGTTGAAAGTCGCGAAAGACATTCTTTCGAACAAAAATTTGAACGCGTCGGCGAAGGCGAGACCAACAAGCATTTGTGACTCATTCCAAGGCGTACAAAAGTGAATTGCGGACATTCCATCGTGAGTGTGAAGACCGCTCGGCGTCTCCGCAATGCACACCAACCGCAACTTAGGCAAACGAATCCGCGCTTCACAATCAACGCAGTCATCCTTTGTGCTGCGTCATACGGAGTGGCTTTTGGCATTTTGTGTTCGCGATTGTTTCGAAAGATGGAAAACTTTAGCTCGATGCTACGCCCGATTGGAAAAAAATGCAGATTGATAATACTGACCCACGAATCCGTGCTTCTGGAAAGTGGAGAACAACTCCGGAATGAGACGGTAGGCGGCGAATCCACTGAACAGCGAAAACATAAAGTTCCAGATGGCCAGAACGTTGTCAAGCTGGAAAGCTTCGCGCTTCTTCATGACTTTTTGTCCAAAGTACACCATCGCTAAGTAGCCAATGGTAATCTAAACTTGATTTTACTATATGAAGAATGTGATCGCAAACCTTGAAGGACGTTGGAACCCAGTGTGACATGAAAGCCATTGTTCTGCTGAGGTCCCATTCGGAGAAGAGAATGTCTGCAGCTGAGACGTACGAGGGACCGATAGTAGTCATCGTCTTTCCTGGATCGCGAAGACGAGTAATTAAGGTTGTGATGGAAATAGTAGTGCTGTCACTTTATAGAGTAAAACGCTACATGGGAGGGACGGAGGAAACCGCGGAAACAACGCCAGATGTGTGGCATGGCATCATTTATGATCACGTGATAACCCTACAAGCAAAGTGTTGCGATCACGAAAAATCGTACGAGACGGAGAACAAGTGGGTAACCGCATTGAGCTATAGTTGCTGTACCCACGGTCGGCACTCCGCTGTACGCAATACACCGTTGGCTACAAAATTGCCACGCGCACGCAACCAAATTTGTGCTCACTGTCAGTGGGAGAAGACTCCGGATAATGCAATGAACAACCAGATGGTGCTGAGGGCAATGCGTGTTGTTGCGATTTCGCTTCGCAGATACCGCCAGCTTCCTTTATACACTAAATTGTCATCACGCCATTTTCGTCTTATCGACTGGTGAGGTCGGACCTTCAGACTTTTATCTAATCAACGTCATCGCGTTGCCGACAGCCGCCCAACAAACAGCAAAAAGCAGTTGGGTCGCCGAAAAAGATTTTTTTTCACACCGGTTTGCCGCTCTCTGCTGGTACTTCAAACCGAATTTGCTTTCGCTTTCACACGGACTATTGAAATGATTGAATCCAACACAGATTTACAACAATTAAAGCTCTCCGGAAATGGAGGAAAAGTGCGAAATTAGCGTACAGCAAACAATGGAAGTCATTTGCTCCAGTCGAATGAGATAAACTTCGGGATTTGATCTTTGCCGTCCTATAGCAATCAATAACGCTTAAGCCTTTTCGTTTACATTCTCTTTCAAACTCTGCGCTCTTTTCCGAGCAAACTGAACTCTCTCGCACAATGTTGAGTTGTGAGAGAGAACATTCAACCAACCGAACCACGCAGCGCAAAGTCACCCGATCGACCGAATGGCGACCTTCGCCCCCTCGTGTGATCCACTGCCGAAAATGCGAGGATGCCGTTATCGTTCATGTGGACATTCGTGTAAACAAAAGGTTTTTATTAATTTACGGAAGAATTATTATCATAATAAGATAGCCGCTTCGACAATTGCAATAATTGAAATCGGACTGTTAAGTACATCTAATTCATAAATAATAACAAAAAGATTATCACACATCAGAAGGAAGGAGGAAGACGATTCGCCCAAAGTTTGGTAAGATTTGCAGAAAACAACCCTCGAACGGTAGTCTTCAAATTCAGTTAAAAAATCTGAGCAAGTAATCACAGAGGGCAAGCTCTGCCAGTGTGAAGCTTATCTGTACATACCTTCCAGCTTTACGCAGGAAGGTAATTGCATCTTCACAGCATTTTCGTATCGTTCACGATCACCTTGCAACTTGGCTCTCCACAATAAAGTTTCTCCTGAAAAGAGTTAAGCCTTTCAAGGTACTGGTTATTTCTGTCATACGTTGGTTTTTTTCCTTGTAACAGTTCATTCTGAGATGTGCGATATAATCATCTTCCACCTGCCGTTCAACTTGTCGCACTCTCCCGCTGTAATTCTCTTCGAAATTGGGTGCAACATAATATGGTACGTGAAGCGTCTGTGAGTGTCGCAGTTCTGTGTACGTTCTGCAAAATAATGTTATAGTAACCATTCCTTAAAATAACTTTTTATTTACCCATCGCGATGTAACGAATATGCTGGAGCGTTGACCAATAACTGGAAGATCAAACCAAAAAATATCAGGAATAACGGCAGCAACTGCAATATACTGCTTCCGCCATTCTGATATTAGAATATAAAATAAATTTAACTGGTGCTCAACTCTTACCGCAGCCTGCTCCTGCCCTCCTCGTCCTCCCCCGGTATGGAAATAATAACGATAGCCTCCACGGTTCATAGCCCCCGTTGGATATCCGCCGCCAAAGAACATGTTGAATATTTCTTCCGGAGAAATATCCGCTACAAAGTTACGTTGACATTATGATTCAATCAACTACGAACCTTCAAAACCATGTCCAATGTCGTAGTCGTTAAAGTCATTGTTTCCTCGACGGAGTCCGTTCTCTTGATTTCCATACAAATCATACTTCTTCCGCTTTTCGGAATCCGAAAGTACGGCATACGCATTTCCAACTGCTTTGAAAGCTTCCGATGTGTGTGGCGCCTTGCACTTATCAGGATGAAGTTTCAAAGCAAGGGCGCGATATTTCTTCTTCAGTTCAGCATCAGATGCTGTTTTCTCTACGCCAAGCGTTTCGTAGTAGTCTTTGCAATGTCGAATCCTGTAGACAATCAAAGTAATTAAAATAGGACGAGAGAATGTGTTCACCTGTTGACTATTTCTACATCTTCTGTGGTGTAATCAGTCCCACTTCTTGGTCCACTTTGTGACCGTGGCCGCTCTTTACTCGTATTACCCGTTGATTGTTTGCGTACTCGACCAGTCCGCTGGTAAGCTGAAAAAAAGCACCAGTTCATAACACACAAAAAATATTAAAAGAGAATATTCAGAGTTACCGCTGCAGGTAAATAAAATTGCGACCAAAATTATCAGTGCATGAATTCACACGAACTGGTATTATGCCTCTAAATTTCCACTAACACATCCTAGAAAACTTTAAAAAGGATAAAATGCGGACCTATCGCTAATGTCAGTTGCAAAATAGCAAAATAGTTTTTTTTTTACTTTTACTGCTAATGCATATTCCGCATAAACATACCACGTGATGATCCAGCATCGCCGTCTCCGTTGTTCAAATTGGTTTCCGACTGATAGTGATCATCATGGGCATAACCGTTGTCTGATGAGGCTTGGGACGATGTGCTCAAGTCGGAGAGAAATGAATCGAACTCTACAGTCAATAATTTGCAATCAAACAAGCAATAGAAGAATCCGCATACCTGAAACGTCGATGCTGTCGTTCAGACGCTTCGCCTTCTCAACCATCTTCTTCACTTTCACCACGTCAGGCGAACCGGCGTTCATCGCCTTTCGCGCCAGTCGAAGACAGATCTCTGCATCATCTTTGTTAGCGTGGTGGACCATCCTTTACAAACTGGCGTTCCACATCCAACAGTTTACCCTGCAAAATAAAGATTTAACTCGGATGTACAGAATCCAACACCGAAGGCCTCAACGCGTTAGAGATTAATTTCGCAAAACTGTTCAAATAACATATTATGAAACCCGGCGAAGATCGCTAAGAATTAAAATGAATACGGACTAAAGAATAGCAATGAGTAGTCGCCCCGCTAAATACCACGAGCAATCTTCAGTCGACCACCCACGTAGTCATTCAATCCATAGATATACACGTCGAACAATCGATGCAATGCTCACACTTCGACGGACAACGCAAATGAGATCACACCAACGCGTTCCGACGTCAGTGCGCATCCATTTAGAACAACCGACTGGTTTCATCTCATCACAAAATAACGACTGCGACCAGCTACAGCGTTGGTTGGGAGAGATATTTTAGAATTTTAAATCTTTCAGCGGTCCCACAACCGCAGTCTGCATTATGATCGCTCTTTGTGATGCTTGTCTAGCGGTTTGCACAATGCAGGAAGTCGGGATGCACTTGCTGCTGACGACGTCTCGTCTACGGCGGTCAGGAGTACTGACTCAGGACTACGTGATTAGAGTGATGAATGCAACAGTGCACAAGAAGTATATAAAGAAAGTTTGAAAGAAATTACCTTGCAACTTGAGCGCTTCTTTGGTCTACGATTAACTAGATCAAACGTTTTTCTGTAATATTGCGATGATCAGATTAGCAGTATACATTTCGTTCACGCTCGGTGTGATTTCGTAATGCTCATCATGTGCACTTTCAAGGACAATCCGAGGCGGAAGAACAAATGTGGACTCATGTCAGAGATAATTTTGTTAGACAAACTTTAAAATTGAGTTGTATCGTCTGAAACGATAAATTGAATGTCTGCAACATATTTGTGACCTTAAAGCGTCCAGTGTTTCTGTTCGATGATTCACTGATTTAATAACCTATCGGAATTGAAAGATGATTAAGCGAATTAATAACTGACTCAGCACCTTGTTATATATTAAAACAAAAGACTAGTCCTCAGTGTTAGACTGCCCATTATGGAGATTTCTAACACACGCGGAGTTTCAACGGGTCTGAAATAACCACAGAAACATAGTGTATACGCTAATTTCATTTAAACGCTCAAAGGGTGCATATGGGTGTGCGCTGATTGGTGAACTGAAGAACATTGTGACACGTTCAGCTCGTTTTTGTTTGGTTGTGGTGTCCAACTGCCGAGCGGAAGAGAGAAGAAACCCTTGGATTTGAGTTTGTCCACTCTCTCTCTCTCTCTCTCCAAAAAACGACTGTTACTATTGCATGTGTGCGTGTTGCAAATTTTGTGAAAAAGATGACAGGCCATCATAATTCTCTAATGCTCATTTGTTTGCAGTCAGTGGGAATACCGCGTGCTTCACACTTAGTTGAGTAGTTTGGCTGCTTAATTAGACATCGCGGTCCCAAAGTCAGGCTCAATCTTGTCTAATGGGACATGAAGAGGACAGTTAAAAGGCGCGAATGTGGCGACATAGACATTCACCACTTTCATTCTGTGCTTCGGCATGCGACTGTGCTGGATTGTGCTAATTGAAGAGGTGTACACCAGTGTCTGTGGTCTGCGGTTGTCAAACCGTTTTCTTTGCCTCTTCTTTGCTCTCTTTCAGCTCAGCGTCGTCGCTCTATCATTTTTCCAGGTACTGACATGTATGCTTGCAGAGATGATCAGTTTGTCACTTCAGCATATCTTCTCTTGGCACAAGCATCGTCATGTCTTCTTTTGCCATTCGAACATCAGTTCCTCCGCTACAGCAGCCGAAATTTACCTGGCATACGATATTGTCATCTTTGACTTCGGCCTTATGCATCGCGTCCTGGGCACAAGTGAGTGTGTCGCGAATTATCTCGACGGAGGCTACATGCGCGCTCTCTGGTGTATTCAGCACTCCTCGGCATTAATGCTCATGATATTCACACTTTACTTCTTTCGACGCTTCGTTTGGCTTCTGTGGCCATGTAAGATGAGGAGATTAACAAATCAGTCAACGCGTTTTCTTGAAATTTAGCTCTTCTCATGCAGAGTTCATACGCTCTCGGTATGGCCGTTCTTACGATGGCTACTGCACCTAAACTACTTGAAGCATTGAGCGGGGCTGTCGATCGCGAACTTGGCGTCGCTTTCTCTGCTTACATCTGTGGACTTGGCATCAACTGGGTCTTCACGTTTATTCTTTGGCACTACTACTGGGGGATGGAAAATAAGTACGTTGTTCGTCGTCGTCACAATCGAGCGTGATTTGTGAAAATATCATATAAATATATGCACTAATACGGTACAACTTGTTCCGCAAAGCCATCCTCACGCGAAAGCTGCCTTGTCACAGAGATGATAGGAATAAAGCCATCGTCACGACCGAGATGAACAAAGTCGTAGCAAACATGGATAGACGATCAAGTACGAGAGCCGCAAATTTCCACTCGCGCTCAACTTCCTGTTCACCGTACTCTTCATTCAGCTGCTCATTCACTTTCTGCAACATCAAAAATAGAGCGTAGCACGCACTTCTCAGTTGTTACCACCAAGTAATTGAGCATATTTTCCAGAAGAAGGACCTGTGCCAAACGGCTAGGTCTAATCGAGTTCGTGAGACCAAGTGGGCTTTGGAGAGGTTCTCTTTGTGGCAGTTGAGGTTTCTTGTGGAATTGATATGCTCCCGATGGATGTAACGCGTCCTTCCGTTGAATCACATATCCTGGCCGCTTCATCATTAGAAGCCAAGGCAGCCAGTGCAGGAACAGCATTCGCACCCACTGACTCATTTCATGTGTCTTCGGCGATCTTTGATGAAAATTCAGTATGATAACTGAGAAGGTGACGGAGAACGCTACGGTACACATGCAAACCATGAAAAACGTGCCTAAAATTAGATAGACCAAGAACAAATCAGTGTATTACCTAGCAAACAAATAGAATTTGAAGTTGGCGGTGAAAGCTCCATGACGTAATTTTGGAAAATGCAAATTGACAGCATCACAGTAATTTCTAAACATCCAATGGTGAGTCAGCCAAGTGAAAAAAGATTTCTTACGAAGAGACATCTTCTCGCCTGCATCGGGAGGCTGCGCGAATCCGATGAGAGTCAAAATCGTAATCAGGATACATGGTACAATCAAATTGAACACTGCACGCAAAGTTCACAATTTATGTATGATACCGACCTACCGTAGTACATCGCGCGTCGTTTAAGAACAAGATGGAATTCAATGTCGTAATACGGTTCCACACAACATTCGTAGAACTGACTGTTTCGCTCCACAGAAGTGTCTATGCGATCGATTCTTGAACTTGCTGGTCATCGTGATACTTACTCGCAATAATCCACTCGCCATTGTCCATGTAGGTGGACAAATCGAATCCTATGCCATCGATTTGCAGATCGAGTTTCCGTCCATCGTATGTCCAGGAGCCAAATTTGAGTTTGCAGTGCTGCGTGTCCCAAGGAAACCATACAATGTTGATCGCACAACTCAGTTTGAAGACGCCTGAGCAACAGAACGGCTACGTTCAAGGGGATCTCGAAAGCATACCAGGGGGAATCCAGTTAACAGTGCCATCCGCGTAGACAACAATATTGGAAGAAAATTTCTTGTCGAACTCTTCAGCGACGCTATTGTACAATAAGATGTCAGGTGTCCACAACATTTCCTTCTGAAAACGCAGGTCGGAGATTCCTTCGAAATCGTCCGGTTCCCAAGTCATCTTGTAATCGCTCCATGACTAAAATTATTCGGAATGCACAATTTTGTCTTTATTCCTACCAACTTCAGCCATGCATTCAGTTCAATTTGCTGTTCTTTTTCGTTCTAAATGCAAGAGAGCTTTCATTTTTTATTCGCAAAACAAGAGAACAGACCACATCAAGAATTTGCTGCAAAGTTAGGCCCATGCGGACAACGACGGGGTCGTCGGAATTCTCCACGGGACGTTCCAACGGTTGGTAGTCATTGAGAAGAACCTCGTACAGTTCCTTTTCTTTAAATGTGCTGGAAACACCTGCACTAAGCAAAAGACAACCGAAGCAAACGAAGTTCATCTAAGCAGCATTGCGCAAACTGTTTGCGAGAAGTAAAGGAACACTGTGGGTGCTCCTGAGTGCAAACAGAAGATGAGTTGCATGTGTAACACAGCACTACTTGAATTTACAAACGTCACCATCTCTGAAATCCTCCCGACCTGCCAAATTTTTCATTTTATTCAACGACAGAATCACAAATGTGTTTTCGAACAGTGAGTGCATGTTGTTGTGTTGTAATGCATCGGAGAAATCGTTGGAATGGCTTGTTTTCTGTTATCACGGATTATTTGCGAATTATTCCCAGAGCGAAAGCTAAATTCACTGCACAATGCTTGCCCGCTGCCACCCACGTGTTCGACGCAGACGCAGTGGCGATCATTGAACTCTGGCTGTCTAGGCCACTGCCGTTGCGTCACCGGTCACTGTCTCTCTTGCGCGCATATGTTACTCGTTCCGTTGAGAGAATGTGTTGTGAGATGAACGAAGACTTGGCCGCCTGTGCGCGCTTATTCGATTGATAGACATTTTTAAACGTATTCCGCGTTGTCAAGTAATGAACGATCCAGCAAAGAACGCTTGAAACTTTTATTCGTTTTGCAGTGCTTTCGCGTTTGTTGTATTTTCTCGCGGTTGCATGCGTTCATGCGCGGCGCTATTTCCGCTAATTTATTCGTTATTTTGTCTATCCTGCTTCTTTCACCTTTACATACCATAGGTGTTCGCAACCGACTTTGTCGGTCTCTAACCGACAACGATGAAACGGGCATTTGATGCGCTCATTACCTCAACTTTTCGACTAACCACATTTCCCGTTGCTTCACAACGCTCTCTTCATGCATCCCATCAGCAGAATAGAGTACTATTAGAATAGATGTCAAAAAAACTATGTGAGCGTTCAGGCGTCCAGCTTTTCTCTCGTTCTTGACATCGATGGGGTGATTTGCCGAGGACGGGATTTGCTACCCGGAGTCAAGGAAGCTTTTTCTCTGATTACTGACTCCAAGGGGCGGTTTACCGTTCCACTGGTAATTCTCTTCCGCTCATTTCAGTTTTACTTAGTTTACTTTAGGTCTTCTTGACTAATGGGAGCAATTCGCTGCGAGCCGCAAAGGCGTCGAAATTGACTGAACTGATTGGGATTCACGTGAGTTTCTGCACTATAAAAGGGAAGATTCGCAGAATTTACAAGTTTTAGATTGAACCAGACCAAGTAGTGATGGCACACAGCCCGCTGAAGATGTTCACTGATTTTCACAAGAAACATGTGCTGGTCATTGGTCAAGGTCCAGTCAAGGAAATCGCTAACCAGTACGCCATGTTTTTGTTGCTTGTACAGTGTAATGTGCCAATTTTCAGCTTAGGTTTTCACACAGTGACACAACTAGATGATCTCCGTGTGCTCTTTCCTCATTTGGATTGTGTTGATTTCAAGCGTCGCAGATTAGATGTAAAGTTTCGTCGTTTGGGCAAACTTATGCATTTATGTTGTAGGCTTTCACTCAGATTAGCGCTTTCAATCCCATAGAAGGTTTTGGTTCATTCACGGTGTTATAGTCAACAGTTGTTTGTAGCAATAATCTTTCTCGGAGAGCCTCTACGTTGGGAATCCGCACTGCAACTGATCAGTGATGTTCTAATCACTAATGGAAATCCAGGTTCGTTGTTGTTAATAAAAAATATACGTATACTTGATTGTTAGCCTCAATGGAGCACAAGCGATCGACGAAAAACTATCCTCATATTCCCATTGTCGCCTGCAATCTGGATTTACTATGGATGGCAGAAAAGGGCCTACCACTACCAAGGTATATTCTGGTCCGCAAACTCTTCTATAAATACAAAGTTAGATTTGGGCATGGTATTTTCCTGCATTGCCTCGCTTCGGTGTATCACAAGTTGACAGGAAACGAGCTGCATTTCGAAGCGTTTTTGGGAAAGCCATCTGAAATCAGCTACGTCCATGCTGCTCATTGTATTCAGCGACGTGCGTTCGTAATGAAAATCGAGTGTCCGGACACAATATACGTAATTGGGTAAAATAATTTGTACCAACCGAAATGAAATGAGCCATTTAGTGATAATCCAGAATCCGATATTCTTGGGGGAAACTTGTTCTCAAGGTACCTAAAAAAGCGAGGATATGGTCGTTTCGATCATCTTGATGTACGCTTAATCGATACGGTCTACGGTCAGAATGTTGTTGAAGCGCAATATAATGATGGAATTTCAGAAAGTCCACTGTTCCACGAGCATTCTTCTTTTGAATCCATTAAGCATTGCATTCCGGTTCTTGTTGAAACTGGAGTTTACCACGAAGGTTGTACCATGAACGGCATCGTTCACCCTGTATCGTTGTTGCTCAATGAGTTGACCGAAGAAGAACAGACGCATCTGCGGAAACCAGCGTTTGTCGAGGAGAACCTTTATCATGCAATCAAAACCATATCTTTCCGTCACCAGCAATGATTACTAGCTGCGACCAAGAGTAACAATTCGATTGGCAATTCATGTTTATACGAGTGAGTTGCAGCATGTATAACAGCGGAGTTACCAATGTTCAAACGGCGGAGGCATCGACGGTTCCATTGGTGCTTTGGAAGTCCTTCCAATTCATCGTCAGATTGTCGAGCTTTATCAGATTCATCAAAATAAAGCAGTTTCCGCTTGCTGGCTCCATTATCTATATATAAGTGACGTCGCAATTCAAGCAAACAAATGACTCACCTCAAATGTTGCACTGTCGGGATTCACTCTAGTAGGAAACTTTTTGATATGACATTTGAAAATATCTTCGCGCCTGCCGTTGCCTTTCTTCTTCTTTTCTCCCCGCAAATTCAAGACGTTAAGAGTGAATTTGAGAGAATGATCAGTGAGCGTGAATTCAGTGAAATGAGCGTTTGAACACAGCTTCGAAGGCTCCGATGGCTTCTTGAAAGTGCTGATTAATGACGCAAAGAAGCTTTTTCGCTTGCGCAGACCATCGGCTTTCAGAGTCAATTGCACTTTCGTACCAGTATCACGAATAACGGATACCGAAGCTAACCGGCCTTCACCAACATCGCCAGCGGAACTACTTTCCGAATCGGACATCCCAGGTAGTAACACTAAAATAGAGAGATCAAATGTTATAGGAAGACAGCGATTTATACATCGGAAAATAAGTACAACGCGCGCAAGCGTCCGTCGCGCCGAAATGGTATTGCGCAGCGCAAATGCTGAAAAAATTCAACGGCGCACGAACAAATTCAACGGCGCACACGCAAACAGGTTCTATATTTCACATCCAGAGAATTTAGGAAGAGGACAAAGTAAATAACGAGCAGTTTCACACCGCCGCAGCCAGGTTCAGCAATCAGGTACAAAATCAGAAACACGTATGAAACTTTCCAAGCGAGCACAGTCCAACTAATTAGAGCAAATCGCGCGACGGTGCAAATAACAAGATGAGTCAGATAAAAATGCTCAAGGTCGCCCAATTGGCCTGTCGATCAAAGCCTCAACGAGAACAACAATGTTCGAAAAGAAAAGAGAATGTTCTCAAGATGCACATGCAACTTCCTCCGCCAGAGACCCTTCCGCAACAAGCTAAAAAGCAAACACGAATTGAAATCGTCATATCAGAGTGCGCGAAGGGAGACGAATCGATTCGACGGCTGAAATGGCGAAATGGAAGAACTATCGGCGCCGCGACATTTGTTATGGCCGGCGGGCGGCCGGCACCAGCATTTCATTAATATGCAACAACTGGCCTGGCTACTTTTTCCAATTGATAAAAATGGCTAAGGAAATGTTCGCGCGGAAATGTTCCTCAGTGAAAATGGAGCGACATATTACAATCTGGACCGGGCAAACTACTGAACCACTGTGGCGCAACAATAAATACTAACAATGGTGAAAGCACGGATGTCTAAGTGGTTGCGAATACACTTCCACACTGCGCCAGAACTATATCTGCCTCGTGGCCACATATTTAAATACATACCCAACCGAGCGACATTACTAGCGGAAAATAAAGCACAACGTTGCGAAGAACATCAAAAACGTCAAAGAATCAGCGCTGATGTCTTCGGTTAAACCAAGATATCAAGCGGAGTCACATTTAAAACACATGTGAAACTCACAGAGACGCAGATGTCCTACGGAAACGAAAAGCGCTTCAGACAACTGTGGTCCGCAGGTATAGTCTATCTGTTTGTGATCACTGTTTATACTATTAGCGCTCCAGACTGTTCGTTGCAAGACCGAAACTTTTTCGGCGCGGAATCTTACAAATCTCCTAATGTCGGCATTTCTGCGAATTTGTGGACCTCGTATTGCCCTCGCGCAGCCACGAAGGTCACATGTAATTATTGACAACTGATGGTGCCACTGTTCCGCACCGTACCTACTGTTCGCAACAATTCTAACTTTTACGTGGAAAGCTTATGTTATAGCGAGAATTATTTCGAGTTGTGGGCACTGCCGATGACGCTCCATGATAGCCAGATCGGCCGTGGTTGAGGACTTGCAGACAGACAGACAGCCCTTAAACACTTTTTAATGCAGAGTAAACAAACATGCTTTCATATGTAACAAACAAAAAAACCCGTAGACAAGTAACAAATAACAGAAATTTACGTTACGCTTCAACTTGCGGTATTCTGTGGAGGTGATAGGACCTGCTCGTAATGGAACAACAAATGATCCAGAAGAGATGTGACCACGTGGACATTGATTGAATTTCCTAGCCCACGCACCATTTGTGCTTCGGTTGTTCCTGGCGGACATTTCAAGTTCTTGAAACCCAGTAGAGCAGATATTTCTTTGACAGAGAAGTAGCGAATACCTAAGGCACTTAACTCGTTCGGTCGCTCTACCGCCATTTCCAAGAACTTCGCTTTCTAAACAAAGAAAGTTAATCCATTTATGACTACCAGAAAGTACCGTAAACCCTCGAGGAGCCTTGGAAACGATCAGTGAGCCGCTACCTTTCAGGTAGTGTCTGTATGCTTTTGTAAAGCATGTTGACTTCACGGCCCGTGGGACAACCAGATCCAGTACATCCTTATAGCGCAACAGTTTCTCCGTACTGATGAAAAGTGATTTGTCCTCATCGGCTTCTTCGCTCAAGTATGTCCTGAGAGGTTTCACTTTTTCGGAAGGGACATAACATCTACGGATAATCCGGCAAAGGTTCCGTTCCTCCGTCCAAAGCGTTGCTAATAAATAGTATCTCTTACGGGCATTTGGAATGCCGTATGAGATAGACGATTGAAGAATGCGCTAAAATGCAACAAATTGAAAAGATGTACATTCATAAGCCAAACATACTTCATAACGGTAAGATCGCTTATCCAAAACTTCCAGTAATGATTTCTCCGCATCGGAGTTCTTAAACTCAGGTACATTTTCCAGAAGAATGAAGCGTGGAGGGTCTTTTACAACCTTCAACATCTCTACCAAATGCTGCAAAGCATCAGATCTTGGATCTTCTCCACCCAAGCAGTTCCCTCGCCTAGAAATACATATACAAATAGACTGAGACAAGAACACAAACAAGCTCACTTCGTGAATGGTTGACAGGGAGGTGACAAAGTCCACAAGTCAGCGTTGAATGAATCAAGGCGCTCTGCCGACAACGACTAGACAACAGTTACACATCCGTACAACGCCTGAAACTCACCTGAATATTGTTCGAATAGACCTTCGTGTTTGGAAAATTATGCTTGTAGATAGCGTTCGCTGCTGTGTTAATGTCAAATGCTCCAAGCACTTGTAAGCGATCAGTGACATCTAGAAGCGGAGGAAGTTACCATGAGTTTTAACAAAACAAACATGCCTTTCATGGCAAAATGAAAGCCACCTATCCCTGAGAAAAATTCCAAGCACGTGATCTTCTCCGTCGACTTGTTTTTGTCCACTAAAGCAAACAGAACGGACATTGCTTCAACCAGAACGTTCTGCAAATAAGGCAAAAATGATTGAAAGGCAAGGAAGAAGAGTACACAAACGCGTCATTCATTTGTCGGGACAAAGCAGCCACAAAAGCAGACAGACGTAGGACAAATGATACGAATTATGTTACAGTATACACATGCAGGTATCTCAGGTTATGAAGTGGAGGATTTTTTTGTACTCCTTCGGCGAAGAAAACTAAGACAGATTTTGAAGGCTTGGGCTATTTACGTTCGAATTCGGCAATTAGACGAGGATCAAGACGTTTTTGTATCTGGCGTCACCAATGAATTGAACGTAGTGAAAATGAGGTAGTGCAGAATAATGCA
Source organism: Steinernema feltiae (assembly GCA_007213375.1). Classification (NCBI taxonomy): domain Eukaryota; kingdom Metazoa; phylum Nematoda; class Chromadorea; order Rhabditida; family Steinernematidae; genus Steinernema; species Steinernema feltiae. The sequence goes on from MQUG01000085.1 coordinate 96,134, forward strand.
AGGCAAGTCAAATGGATTAACACTGAAAATGATTTATCGCTCATAAATTTGAGGAACTGCATCGTTGTGCGCGAACAGACCGCGAACAAAATCGCGGGTTTGGAGCAAATCACTGATAACCTGTGTTCACTTCCGACTATGGTCATCATTAATCACTTTATCTTCTTTTCAGGTCATCTTGTAAAACACAATGATCAAATTTATGTACATGACAGTAAATTTAAAGAAAACAAAAACGAGATCAGAAAAACTCAAACTCAACTTAATTTCTATTTGCGAACGTTGTATAAACTAGCGGTTGAGTGAGTGAGGCTTGAAGTTGATTTCCGCACACTAGAACAGCGGCTTGAAGCACTCTTCATCGACATCTTGTGAAGGCTGTTCGATGACTGATTCAGTCGGTGAACGCTTGTTCTCGTGCTGGGAGCGGCCCACCACTGACGCTCTGCAGATCCCCAGATTGAGAAAACGACTGTCGGTAGGGCAGCGACCACGGCGGACACGTAAAATACCACCGCCCATTCTTGTTGTGATCCGTGTTGGACGATCCACTTGGTGAGAATCTTGTTGCCGATTCCGAACCAAGCGACTACGAAGAATGAGATTCCCGTGATGATACCAGAGAAAGGGGGAGCCAGCTGTACCATAGCTGTGATCACGCCAGGAGTGTGAAGACCGGCAAAGAGCATGGACATGCAAAGCGCAGCAATCGCAAGTACTGCTCGATCTTTGTCGCAGAACGGAACGACAAAGGTGCACAAGGCAAGTCCAGCCGATGCGACACCGTTAAACACTTTGCAAATCTTCGTTTTGCCCCAAGTGGTATGAGTTTCGAGCCATGACGACGCACTTGCTGCCAGCGTTTTACTGAGGAAGAGGAAAAGAATCGGGAGCGCCGAAATTATGCCGTTTTTCGCTGGAGCGAATTCCAAAACGTCACGCATGTAGTTAGGCAAGAACTGGAGCATGATGACAAGAGGATATTCGTGGCAAACGAGAGCAAAGATGGCCGCCCACAGTGGACTTGACTTCAGAAGGTTATTCCACGGTACTCTTCGAGCTTCCGTTCGCTTTCCAATGCTCTCACAAGCGATTCTGCAATCGAGATTTGGGAATAAAATTCGCTACAGTTCTGGCTTACCTGCTTTCGATAAACAGGCGCTCCTTTCTGGAAATGCAGTACTGTTTCGACGGCTTGTCCGCTCCCATAGGAAGCCAGAAAATAGCGACAATCAAACTAATTATTGAGGACAGGTAGAAAATAGCGGGCCAGCCGCCTTTGATGTCTTTTCGGGTGCACAAGTATCCTGCAGTCGGCAGAATGAAAAGAGTACCTAAACAGTTTCCCAATTAGCAAATCGCAGAGACCATACGCAACTCACCGATCTGCCGTCCTCCGGTGATAATACCAATAGCAGCTGCGCGTTCTTTCTGGGGAAACCAGCGGGTTATAAGCGAATTCACAGCCGGCATCAAACAAGCGTCGGACATTCCAATCATGAGACGGGCGGCCACTGCATACCAGAAGCTGCTGGCAGCAAGCAGAGGAAGCATCGCATTAGCCATAGCGCACAAAATGAGTGCGGCTCCAACCATCCACTTTCCGTTGATTCTATCAGCCCACATTCCGGTGACCACCATGAGCAGCGAACCCGCATTTTGTGCTGCCAGAACAAGGCCTTCCTGGAAAGAAGATGTATAAACTCGCGTTTCACCTGCCCTGCTTAAGGTCAGGCCGCCGATAACTCCGCAACTACCAGTTTTCTTAATTGATCTTCCCGTTTTGAGGTGAACTCTCACTTATCTCGTAGTTGCGTCATCCCGCGGAACTTTCATTTTCTATATGACTTTTGGAACCAGATTTGAACACAGGTTTATCCCGCGAGCCAAGATGCTTTTACAAACGTCTCCCCGCGCTTATACGTCACCCCGCTCCCATAGGATGCGTCTCGCGCGGGTGAACGTCAACCCCTTATGAACGCCGCAAAATAATTTTTTCTTTTTTGTGGTTTCCGTTTTGAGTCTGTATGGGCGTTAAGGAAACCCGAGAGAGGCGGAGAAGCGTAACACCATGCCGGAAGATAAACGTTGCACCTCTGCCGCAAAGGTTATGACATCAATCAAAATGCGCGCGTCGCGACTCGAAAAACTAATTAATGAACGATCGTAATTAAGCTCTCGGTCATTACTCGCAACTAATTGGTTTAGAGCCTGAACGTGGTGTAAAAGGATCGTTTTACTGCTGTCTTTCCGTTTCTGGAGAAAAGCGAGTGCAAGAAGAAGATTCGAATGGTGTGTCGGAAGAGAAACGATCGAGAAAGGCGCATGAAATGTAGGTCTCTGCGGTTGAGCGACAAAAAGTTCACCCTCCCGTTATCGAAGAGTCGAATGCGAACGTTGATTATGTGCACTTTGCTTGAGTAGCGAAAAGGAACTTGAACTAACCTGATCGGACTCCCATTCGAGTTCACCACCATATCCGTGAATAGGGCACGAAGTCATGCAGATCAAAGCGACAGCCATATTGCTGGAGCTTATAGAAAGCGCTATGAAGCAGCAGCTGAGAAGTGCGGCCACCAGAAGTCGCATCGAAGGGAAGAGGACAGAAGGTGTGGCAAGATCGCCCTCCTCTTGGCTGTCCTGACTGTAGTAGCTAATAAGGGTTGGTTTCGAGGAGTAATCGGGAGGAGGGATGCCGATCCGGAAGATCGGACTTCGGCCTGGAGGGTGATCGAGCGATGTCGTCCGACTCAGATGGGACGATTTGGAGTCTGAGATTTTCCTCGGAATATTCTCTTCAGATACGTAGAACATCGGAGGCTTGACGCTATGGAGCTCAGTCGACTCGAAGTCGTTTTCATCTTCGGGACTTGCCTGCTCGAGGTCTTCCACGAACGCTTCGGTTGCTGGAGGAAGTGACGACCTTTCCTCTTGCATGGTCGGTACAGAGAGTAATGGCGACGTCGGCCGAAAAGGGAACCTACGGGGTGGCTCCAAACTTCTTCTTCGACTTCGGTCGCGCCCTTTCTCCTACTCCCTTCCCACCCGTCAAGTACTTGCGCGCACGCAGGCGCGATCGTTACGTAATCGCCCTGATGAAACGTGATTTGCCTTGAGGCCATCGACGTCTATGTTATCTCAGCCTAGCCGATCCAGCCGAAACACGCTTTTTGACTGACTTAACTGAAATGGTATCGCGGGGAGATTTGTTTTTCTGACGGTCGTAAATGGAATGACAACATCATCACAGAGACCTGCTCACTGCAAGTCATCAGCACAGGCACACGTATCCACTTAGTGAACAGCTTTCCTCAAGGCTGGAAACAAACACCCGTTCATGCTCTGTTTGCTTGCAATGTTGCAGAAAAACATGCAACAAACAAACACACGATCGTTGATTGAACGGCGATTTCGCGACCGAAGAAGCGAAACCGTTTGCGCTTTGATTTCTCGACGACCGTAACCTTTGTAAACCAGAATTATCTGCATTTCCATCGAGGCGTCCGGAACGGTGTAATTGAGACTCTTGTCGGCGGCGATCAACGCACCAGCTAACCACACTCACTTCCGTGTTCTAGGACAAATCATTCCTGCAGTATTGGTCAGATCGGAGCTGCACGACGTGATCGCCGGGGTCATCTTTTAATTTGCTACTTCCTTGTTGGGCGCACGGTTCATTCCAATTTGTTGTACTGGCGCCAATCGGTCGCCACGTGTTCCACGACGAGAAATGCCTTCGTTTCAGTGCCGGAGTGTTTGTGACCGTTTGAAGATGCTCGTTCATTTCCGCGATTATGTGTGTTGCAATCCACTGTCGGAATCCATTGAAAACGCAATTTCGTCATTTTTGAAAGTGAGAGAAAGCCGCAATCAGGTCACATATCAAGTTGTTTCCGGCATGTTACCATCGTCCGTGCTAAAGTTCGTTTTCAGGTCATCTTTCGCCGCGCAGACATCTTGGCGCTAAGAACTTGCAACACCGCGTTTAATTACATCATGAATTCTTCAAAGATCAAAAAATGGTCGGAAGTGAAGGCCGTTTTGTTGATCGAAGTGCACCTGATGCAGAACGAGTGAAAGGAAGATCAAAGGTGTGTTTATCCTATTATAATAGACGATTTATCGCGCTTAATTTAAAACATGCCACGTTTTTCACCATTCACGAAATGCATTGGGTACTTCCGGGATCAGCAATTCACAATTTGCAAATATTTTCACTTTTTCGCTTTGAAAAGATCGAAAAACGGATTTCTGAGATATCCCCTCTACTCTGCAAACCGGTTAGGTCAAGCGAGGTGATTAGTTCGCAATGCGATTACCCAAAGCGGAGCGTTTAAGAGCTCAGAAAAGAGAAATTGCAGTTTTAGAGCTTTGTCAAAACGCCACGGTAGAAAAAAAAGAAATCTTGAACGTCAAATTGTTTTGAAAAACCGGATTTGAGCAAAAAATTAATTTGCTTCCTTTTTACGGGTTTTGATGCCGTTACTCCAAGTTTGGAGCTCCATAGTTCTTTGAGTTGACTGCGCTATTCCATAACAAACTGTGATTGAAGTGCACAACGATTCAAGTACATTGTGATGCGGAGCCATAAAACAGCGCAGTACGTGCAAAAATAGAGCAAGATGAACTCATACGAGCGTGATGATCAAATCATTGACTTTTGGATCTGTCCGCGTCAAATTTCACCGAATGAACCGTCCACACGCAAATCGCAGTGGTCTCAGACTCCACCGCATATGTTTTGGTTCGCTTTCCGTGTTTGGAAAACGCAATTTTCTTATTATAATGACGTTTCAATGTTTGCTTTGGTTTTCGCAGCCGCCGATCAGAGATTAACCTTTAACAAATCACGTCAGTTTACGATAACTTCTTTAATTTAACAATTCTGCCACCACCTCAATGGCTAATTCGATTTCCTTCTTCAAACTCTACATACATGCCATCCTCATTCAAACGACAGGAAACAGTGAAACCCGTTTAGCCCACGTGCGGCAGAACGACCACTTTCAAGAGTTCTTGTGTCTGTCTGCGCAAAGTGCGTCGGCGTTGGGAACAACAGTCAACTTACGGTGACTCTGTGAAGACTTTGTGACCTTTACGAGAACGCCCGGTTGCGTTATGTCAATTAGGGAACCCGAACGCTCTTTTGGGGAACATGAACTAACTAGAAACACTTCGTTAACCAATTTTCAACGTTCAGCCGTCTGTTGGTCACTACGGCCGCAAGTTCTACAGAGAATGAGTAAGCGATAGGACAATGCCCTGAACGCGAGTATGTGGGCCTGGAACATAGTTTGCTGATAAGTCAGAAAACGATCGGATGCATTGAAACTGAACCTCCTGTCGATGTAGTTTGGCAAGTCAAACTAAATGCCTAGAATCGCTCTTTGTTCTGTTATTCACAAAGTCTTGTGAGATGGCGTTTTCAGCAATATCTAAACATCACAAAATCCCGATTGATCAGCTTTATCCTACGCATCGCTTAGACTTTGTAGCCTTCACCGGCACGTGTTCTCCATCAGGATCATCTTTAAATCTGTTCGCCGTGAATTTTAGACCTCATTCTGAAAATTACTTAATCTCATGTAATTCGACTTATTGGTTCTCCCACAGTCAGTAAACACCCGGATTCACGGAACGATTTCTTGACAGATTCTTTAAGGCTTATGTGATTTAAGTGACCAGAGAAACGCTTATTACTGTAACGATTAGGCTATCGTTTGCTTCTGTCAATTGCACAGAGTACTGAGAATTGAATTGTTCGCTGCCAGAGAGTCTAAGTGTGCAGAGATATTGTTCTTGCTGGTCTCGAATCCTAAAAGGCGTCCTTGAGGAAACGGAGCTCCACGATCGTAAGTTGCATCGCTGAATGCGGAGTAAGTGGAAGTAACATGGAAGTTCCTGCTTTGTCATCCGATGTGTAAACTTCTACTGACACGAGAGTCCTTAATTGAAAGAGCGACGCTTCGCAACCTGAAAGCTGAAGTCACCAATCTATCATTGCTCTGTCGTGTATGCTTTTAAGTTTCATTTCCGTCCTCCCATTCACCACATTTGACATTCGCCACTCGTTAGTAACGAACCAAAAAAAAAAACTCATCGTCCGGTATTTCGCTGTAAGAGACTGCAGTGTAATCAGAGCAGTTGAGGGAGCTTTCAAAGCTCTTTCTATTATCGGAAACAAAGTTTGCGAGAAACTCTTACGAATTTGAAACGCTGGGAGCAGGGGTATTAATAGTATGCTCTATTGCCAGCTACCCAAGGACAAGTGAATGTCCAAAGCTCGGCAAACGGCAAACAATCGCTTTTCAACCCACGTTGTTTTTAAATCCGAACGGAAACAAAGGTGAATCATCAAATCACAAACGTTTGCTCAGTTTTTGATTATTTTTTGGCTCTGTTTTCATCAAGAGTTTCAATTTCCACTCGACTATTGCTCGGTCGTAGATGTTTGTTTGTGACCGTATCTACAACTGCGTCACAGAGACGGATTTCGGGTGTTTTTTAATTACGTTTTAGAGCCCATTGAGTCCGCGGGCGATGTTTTGTTCCTTAAACGAATATTGCATTCATTCATGTCCCGCGGTCAGTGAGCAGATTGAGTAATGCCTGTCATAGGACAATCATCTCGCTGGGATGAACCTGCTATTGAAAATAGACTCCTGTTTGCCATTTGGACTTGTCCTCTTTCCCATCAACATGCTTTGTTTTGAACTGTTTTGGCTTCAATATGAAAGTCTCGCCTTTCCGGGAATGTTCTCGTTACGACAAGTTTTCAACGCAAAGTGCGTTACAAATTAAGAGAACAATGGTCGCATTAGTGTTTTCCCACTGCTTCACTGTCCTTATTATATATTCATAGTCTGGTGATCTCAACCCGCCTCCACCGGTCGACCATAATCCGTTCTTTCTACCTGTTCAACCTTCAAGTTTCAAAAAGAAACGAATTACGAGTTCCATTTGTTTTCTCACCGTGCGTGACACATGCCGCTCCTCTTTCTAGCTCCTTCAATCGTTTCTAGTGCGCGTTTCTTGAATTTCCAGCCTCATCATTGAATATCGAAAATCCTTGCTTCGAGTGGGTATAGTTTAGACGCCGGCGAGGCTTTGTTTCCAAATATACAATGCAGTGAATAATTCATTTATCCGAAAACGCTTTCTCCGGAAAAGTCTGAAAAAATTCCTCGAGGCAAAGGTCTTGGCACGCATAAGGAATGTGAGACAGTGCAATTAGCGAATGTGTCTGTTGGATATTTCAGAATCTCACTTCAGAAATGCATTTTTCGGGGTGAACTGAGTTCTGCGTTGGGATTGTCTGCGGCGCCTCGTTTCGTGAACGCGTGCCAATCGACCTGTCACACTATACTGAAAGGATTTCTGTGGACAATTTGACCCGGATGTGCTGCAATTGCTGCAATGACTGATTTCCTATTGAATTTGCAAGGTGCTGCGTTTCCGGAAATGCCGCTTTTTGAGAGGAGAACCTTGAAATAACAAATGCGCTGACTAACTCTTTGCAGCTGACGCAAAGCAGCCGGCGATTCAGAACGGAAATCTCTTTTTTGCATGCGCTGACAAAGCGAGATATTTATGTCGCGTTCGCGATCTTCAGCGGAATCTCGACTGCTTCGTAGACTATAATTATAGATGTGCGCAATTGCTTCCCAGAAATGAAAGAGGTTGAAAACTGCAAACCCCACATCTCATACAAATTCAAATTACTCCTCAGCGCATTTTAATTAGAATCTTTCGTGCATGGAGGTCCGTAAAAAGCTCTAACCTCTCAGTTCAAACAGCTTTTACTCATTAGCTGCTTATCTGCTCAATTAGACGGTACCCAGTCGCTGGCTCAATCCATTAAGGCGCATTTCCATTTTTATTAGGATTTGTGCGGGATACGGTAGTCGGTTTGGGGCAACTGAATGCGTCATGCCTGTGAAGAAGCCCTGACTCTGTTTCGAAGTATTAGTTTCTAGAATGAACGCCTGTTTACTTCCTCTTGGTTGCTGTCGGCAAGCAAATGAGAGCGATCCAGTACTGTTACCAATCTGTAGTCTGCGCTACTTTGTATTCCGATCGAGAAACGTCTGGCTGCCCTCGGGGGGAAACGTTGGGATTCTTAAGTTCTGATCTTTGTTTTCCCATTCCCAGAAGACAGTCGGGAGTTTTAGAATGTTTGCGTTGAAGCATTTCCCAACTCTGTTCGCGGTGGGACTCCTTGCGGCTAATTAATATTCAACCCTCAACCCCCACGCCTACGATATCCGCTTGCGGGATACTTCTTTTCAACGAACGCAATCGTCAAATTCTTCCGCCGAGTGGGAGAACGTGCGAGTTATGCATTGTGTGAAAGAATCAAAAGGAGAAAGACAGATTTGTGCAAAAGAGAGCAGGGTGGGGGTCATGAGTTTTGTTTGGAAAACATTGTGGAACACGCACGCGATCAGCAGGTGTCTGTTCGTGTTGAAAGAGCGATTTTCGCAAAAAATTGCATCTGGAATGCGTTTGGACATTGTTTCCGTTAACACGCTATGTCAAGTGCAACTCTCCCTCGCGCAATGATGATCCGCAGATTGAGAAGCGAACGCGTGTTTGTTTGAAAGGAATCTGCATTTTGGAGTTGTTTCCAACAAGCAATGCAAATTGAAAACGGTGCAAGCATGGAAAGCATTCACAGACTACACCTATGACAAAGTGCTGTCTACAAATTAGCTAGCCAGACAACAAACTGCACTTGCTTAACATAAAAGCTCTCAAATCCTTGCGTGGAATCGGGTTAAATTCATTTTCAATTTATTTTAAAAGCCCTACGATGAAGGTAGTTGTTGTGCGCGGCGCAGAGGTAGCCAATCATTAATAAGTAATATTTTCAATAATGAACATTTCGATGAACACACACAACATTTACTTTTGCCAAGCGCTGTATTTATCGCTCGCTTCTACTGACGCACACTACTCCAACAACGGTATTTCAACAGTTGCTAAATTATTCAAAATGTTGTTTCTGTTCCAAGGAGACTTTTCGCCGAAAAGCCTTTGTTCCAAGTACCGTATGCTCCTGTTCTGTCGCGTGTTTCCTCTCTTCAACTGGACACAACAAACTATCCACAAGAAACAAACTCCTGACGCAGATAACACAAAGAAACTTGCAGATTCACAGAATTGTCACGACGCTAACTGCAATTGTTTTCGCGTTTCCGCTCAAACCACGCGTTACGTGCTGCTACTTCTGATAAATTTCGTGTAAAGTGGTTGCGATGATTGCATTAATGCGCGTTGATACAATTACGTTAACCGCAGAAAGCCAAAGTTAGCAGCGGCAACTCCGCGCTCGCTCCACACGATGACTTCTGATAGAAGATGGTGGACACTCACTTAGAAACGTTTCCGTTATCGTCCTAATACACCCTCTTCCCACTTTGCTCGCAAATGCGCTCTTCTTGAAAAGCTCCTAATGAAGCGATATGCACCGAAAGTGTGAAGGAACTGATTATCGAATAACGTGCTGCTGCTGCTGCTGCTTAGCTTCTCACGTAACACACGTTCATCCGCTCTAGGGAAATCAACCTTTTATCTACTTTATCCTAGTTTCCTCCTTTTTACAGTTTTGATTCAGTGGATTCGTTGATCCACGTAATAGAGATCACCATCAGGATACGTTCTCATATGCATTTTCCTCTTCTCTCCCCGTCACAGATTCCTGGAACAAAGTTCCATAGTGGTCTTCCTCGGATTTCTGTTTGTCTGCTCAAGCCTTTGTTCTTCACTTGCGTAGTGTTCGTCTAACTAAGCGGCATAACAGCAAACAATTCAATTCTCCTGTGAAGTTCGCAATTTTCAAGCACAACAATGGCGCGCCTTTTGATGATTTGTAGAAAGAAAAGAATACAAAGCTGGTTAATTAGTTTTGCTGGGAACATTTGGCGTCTTAGTAACGGTTTTCCCATCGAAAATCCACCTCACTTCACTCAGTTGCTTTGTTTCTGTTGTGAGGGGTGGCTGCACATGCTAGACGTAAACCAATTTGGCGCTACAGATTTCTTCTTTAAAAGATCGCCGTTCTTCACTGCATAATATCTTTTTTGCCTTTGATGAGGGCCATTTGAAGGAAGCAAGGTTTGAGGGATTGAAATCCAAAGCTCCGCCCCTTCGTTCTCGCGGAGAGCAAACTGCCTCCAGGCGGTTAGTGGTGGCGGCGCTAGCGGTCGGCCCATTCCCTCAGGGTGTGGGAGAACCGTTTTGTTGCCCGGTGACATGTTAAAGAGGTTTGCCGCATCCTCCTTATTCGTGAATTATTGAAGTCGTCAAAGTTGCAAACGTTTCGTGCTCTTCTAAAACAGCTTGTTTTGTTGCAGACATCTTCGTCTACAATGCACGCCAACGACACCAGCGAGGACGTCGCGTTGACCTACGTGGGGATCTTCTACTCGCAGATGTTTGTCGCCACGATGGGAATCTGCCTGAACTGTCTCGTTCTTGTCATTGGCTGTTTCAGCATCAAGGGAAGGTGAGTTGACCTTATGGTTTGTGCGTCTATGTGAGCACTGGCTGTCTTCCCAGGGTACGGTAGTTGTTTTCAAGGAGTTTATGTGAAACCTGACAACAAGCAAAACGTGAACACAAACGTTCATCGGCTTGAGCGTGGCAAGCTGTAGACTTCCGGTCCTTTTAGGAGCGGGCACCGTCCTTTCCGACGGCTTTCCTGGTTTCTGATCACTGGGGGCTTGTGATTAAGAGTTGATGACTCTGTGACGAGTGCGGAGAAACCTGAAAACGAGGAATGTTTTGCTTCCATAATAGCAAAGATCTGTGCCAGGCCACATGTGCGCGAGACAATGTTTACACAGCGGGAAAGGTCGTCTTTTCGGTGTTAATTTTTAAACAAATTTGTCGCTTCCTCTGTCTTTAAGTGTCTTCTGTTCTTTGTTGACACGCTGTTCGCCATCGGTGGCGGTGTTTGCTATTCGGTATGAATGTGCAATTGCATAGTTCCTTTTCAAAACAAGTGGAAAACGCATAGACACCGCCGCTAAATTAGAAATAATTGAGAACGCATGATCTCGCTGTGAAACATTCCAAACAGCGAGCGAGACATCAGCTGTCATTGTACTCCCTCAGTAACTGGTTGTTTCAGGGCAAAAAAGACGAGCGCATACTAATTAGACACGTAATCTTGTTTGGAACTCTTAAACAAATGCCAATAGCTCTCAAAAGACATTAATTTTGCATGTTCAAATCAGCAATGTAGACATGCATAATTTTGATTAATCAAGCAGAGGGTCTGAATGAATGATTGATGCCTTAAAACACAAACTGCAGCTGGAGACTGAGTGAGATTTGTTTGCAGCTACCGTATCTACCTCTCGAATCTCTCAATCGTCGACATGCTCTTCGCAATCGGAGCTTTCGGAACAATTCTCGACTTCCGCTTTAGGTGATTATCGCTTTTTTCCCTGTTTTCACCGTTTTTTGTTTCAGTCATCTTCCCACTTGGAGCAGAGAGCTCGCGAAAATTCTCTGCTCACTGACGATGCCGCCGATGAGTGTCGCGTTGGTGCCGATTTCCGTCGACCGATACCTTAAGGTTAATTGAATTCCGTTGCAGTCTTCTATTTGCTTTTGAATAATTAAGCCTGGCCGCCGCCGCCACGCACTTTGTTTGCACAAACTTGTCTTACTACAAAATCTTTGAATCATTTTGGATTTTCATCGTTCAGGATGAGCGGAGAGCGGAGCGCTGAGAAGCTCAGCTCTCCGTCGGCCAAATTCATTTGAGCTTCGATTCGATTTGAATTTCGCAATCAACAACTCTTCACTCTGGAATTATTTTCAGATCTGCGCCCGCAACAAAACTCGCAGGAGACCATGCTCGATCCCCATCCCGCTGACTTGTGTCTTTGCCGACATCTTCCCATTCGTCAGTCTCATGCTCTGCAAGTTCTTCAGCGTCTCCGACCGTATCACCAACTCCATCTACATGGTCATCATCCCGGCCGCCTCGTTGCTCATCGTGCTCTGCTGCAACATGGCCCTTTTCTGCTTCATCCACCGTCACGTTACCGTCATAGCGTCGTTGGAAAATCGCCGTCGTCTAAACGAAACTAAACAACTCGTCCGTGCCACGTGTATCCAGGCCGTCACGCCACTTATCATGCAACTGCCGACCTTTCTGAGCATCTTCAGCATAGTAAGCAATGCTTCCATTGGGGCAATTTTCACTTTTCGGGCATTCAGGTTTCCAACAACGATCATTCCGACATCGTTTGGTACCTGGCGAACATCGTCTGGGTCATTATCGTCTTTAATCCGCTCGTCGATGCGATTGTCACTCTTGTGGTTGTCCGTTCTTACAGAAACGCCGCCAGGTTAGCAAACGCCTCTGATCCGAGTTGCCGTAGAGGGGAAAGACGCACAGAATGTTTTCCTTCCTCTCACTTTCGCACATGCAAAACGTTTCAAAGTTTCATCCATCCTTTCGGAATCCCAAAACACCAAACTGGACAACGAGATTCTCTTTGAGAACGAAACTCAAGAGATCGCAACACAACAACAACAATCTGACTCTTGAACTCGATTCCGTTTTGCAAGAGAGAAAGTATGATGTTTTTCAGAGATTACGTCCTCTTCGTGCTCCCCAACTGTTTCTTCACAAACTATCGCCGTCAGCAATTCCAACGACGCGCAGTCTCCAAGAACGTGTCCCGCTTCAGCAACTCCGCCAATGAGATCATGGATTCCAGATCGAACGTTTAGACGTCCAAGTATTCCTCATGATCTCGTAGAGTAGCGCAACGCGGGTTTTGCGGAAACAAACATATTATGTATACGTATCACTCATTTATTGTACGACTTAACGGCGTCTGTTTCTAATAAATTGAACGAAGGTCCTCGTGTCGATGCGTTCTGGCTACTTTTTCTGAAGAACTAGGGTTTTCAGCCTTTCAATTTCCTCATTCAAGTTTTGCACTTGTTGCTTCAGCTCATCGTTTTTCTCTGTAAGTTCTGCGAGCTCGTAGTTCGCTGTTTCCTTTAACTCCCGTTGGCGCTTACGGTAGCGAGCGGCCGCTTCGTTATTCTAAACGACCACGTTGGCGGAGCGATAAACACGATCGATTAAAAATGAGAGCTTTTTCAGATTTGAAGAGTCCGACAATTCAGAAACAAACCAAAGAATTAGCTGATAATTGAACTTCACACAAGACCATCACGAGAAAAAACAAATGCAGCGTCTGCAATTAGCTTCAATTCAATTTAGTTATTTTCAGTTTTGCGCTCCCATCATAAAAGACAAAAGCGGTCATTTGAGAGAAATCTTATTGACTGACCTGTTGTCGTTTTCGTCTAAGAATCTCTTCCGGTGCCTCTGAGTGTTTTTCGCTTTTAATTCCAATTCCGATTCCTCCGACGCCAACCTCTTTTACTGCGTGCACGACAATCTTGATTAGCTCTTCGAGGGAGACGTTTGGTTTCGTTTTTAGTTCAACGTCCGTTATTTGACATTGTGCCATTTGTTCTTCGGCCCCGGTGAATTGAGGCTGCTGCGGAGTAGCGGCTGCAGACAGTGGAGAGACAGGAGAGAGGGTACACAAGTTGGGCTCCGCATAAGGCTGAAACGTCGAGTAATCAGTATGTAATCATGACTACACCGTATTTTCTGTTTTCTTTTGTATGCGACGAGCCAGACTGTTGGCGCGTTTTCCCTGTCCACAACTTTTTGTACTCAAACGCAATCAACGGCTTCATTCAAGCTAATTTGACCCCAGTTCACACCTCGGACGTCCTCTGTGCGTTCAAGACACACAATTAAGCGACGAAATGCGTTCAATTTCATTTTGAGAAATGAAAGATTAATCACCAGAAATCGCACGAATCATGCTTGTCACAATTAAGGTTCACCTAATACGAGCGAATGATGGCGTCACCTGTGAACTCCATCTCCGCATCATTCGCAAGTTTTTTGCTGCTCAAGCAGGCAGGCGCTGTATGTGGAAAGCCTTCCTGATTGGGTTGCCCTGTCATGCAAACACCCCTATCCGTGATCAAATTGCGTCAGCGCATGATCAAACGTTCTTTGCTCACAGTGTGCGGAGCGAGTAGTTTGCTGCGGCTTAGGAGTGCGTCTTGGTGTGTGAAAACAACGTACGTTTGGTGTAGTCTGTCCAATCTCGAATTCAGCGCACTCGCTGACAATTTCGCGGTAAATGTCTTGAGGCGACTTCGGAGTGACCACGGGAGTTTCCGCTTGCAGCAGCGAATCCGTAATCTCATCGCTGAGAGTTCGACTTCTCGACGAGCACGGCGCTTCAAAATTGAAGTAGTTGGGCTGTGAAACAGGTGGCCGTTGCGATTGTTGCGGTGGTGGTGGAGGCCGTTGGTAGTACGGTACGTGTTGTGGTTGATGAAGAACAGCGGGAGGAGCATAGGCTAAACGAGATCAGCGATTAGGACGGACTCGAAAGTCCACGCTACATTGAGTGTGTTTAGGCGTCTTCTTTTTGAACCCGACGAGTGAACTGAACAGCGAACGCTTCATAAAATCATCCGCATCGAAGGAAGACGTCATCGTTGCTGAAAGAAGTAATTTTGATAATTGTTTGCCCCGTGTGCAGAGAATTGAGAGAAGAAGGCAGCGCGTGTCACCGACCGGGAAGGAGGACGGGTTCAACTTTGGTCAGAGCGTCGTAAATCACACGATCGGCGAGACTCACTCTTCTCTCGCACCACCCACGGCTCTTTATCAGAGTTCATGCGTGCAGAATTGCCATCGGCTCCCTCCGATCGGGGCAAAACTGAGAAGCAAAAACAGAAGCTGACCAGCAATCACAGATCCATTTTGTGGACTACTGACCAAAACCTAATCGCAATGACTGCACGAGAAAGCGAACGACACGACACTGAGGTCAACGTCGCTTGATACCAACAGCAGATTTACGCTGACACACTGTATTTAGTTCGAAAACAGAAAAGCGAAAACGAAGTTTTGTCCATCCGGTTATATTAAGCTAACTTACCGATCTGTTACAAGCCGATCAGTTTGATTTCAGTGCCAGAGCGAACAAAACGAAGCAAAGACGCGCTCCTGAGCGCTCATTCCGAATCCCAACCGCGGCTGATAAGAGCTGCTTCCATCCGTTTGCTTCTCGACGACGTCTGTACCGTCGCTGATCGCTTCGTCGATGCGAAAGAGTGAGTGATTAGCGCCGCGGTCGACGGGCAAACGCTTTAAAAGCGGATCGCCACATTCTAAACAAGATAGAAGTGAACAGAAGACAACAAAACATCAGGTTTGTACCGTTTCCGAACTATTTTCGCTTAGAAAGTCGAGTTTCTTGTGACGCTCAAGTTCTGTAAGCAAATCTAGGACGAAGGCTTTTCTTTAGGTCATTGTACAGGCTCCGTTTGCCCCATCCCAGATCAGTTCTGTTTTCTGCATACGTTCATTTATTTAAAACTGTTTCCAAGAATGACCGAGAATTGACAGACAGCGATTGCATCGTATAAATAGTGTTGGTCACATAAATGAGAGTTTAGACCGGGGGAAGAGTGCCGTTTGCAGGCTTCATCGGCGGCTGTTGCTGCTGCTGCAAATTCGCGTTGTGCTCATTGGAAGCAGAGCGCGGTGGAGAATTCGGCTGGAAGCTTCGGAAGACGTTCTCCGAGGGAAAGTTGAAGCCTACTGGATCTTCTCTACGATCGCGGCTGTCGGAGTAGATTCCGGCGCCCTGCAAATGAATTAATCACTTCAATGTGAAGCCGCGTGCTGCACAAAGCGGACCAAGCAAGTGCCCAGGCAATCATCAAAACACAAAAAAGCGAAAATCGTGATTGTAAAGCGCGAAGCAAAGCATTACTTTGTCGTTTTGCGCGGAATATTGCAAAAACACTTTTCTCGACTCAAATTGCAAAGGCTGCGGTTTGCGACGTCTGATGTGCATCTAAAAGGAGATGCGCTCAGTCAACAGAAGGAAGCTCCTGGAAGTGCGCCCTACCAGCTGCTTGAAGAAGTTGTCCGCTTGAATCTCGCGTTGGCGTTGTTCTTCGTCTTGACGACGGTAATAACCCTCAAACTCCTCGCGGGTGACAACGCCGTCACCGTTCAAATCGTGCTTGTGGAAGTTCCGCGATTGGGCCTCGATGTAGGGACGGTCGCCGAGGAGGAATTCGGTGAACGTGAGTCGTTCGTCGCTGTTGCTGTCTATTCTTCGAAACTCTGTGGAAAGATCATTCCACTTGTGGCGCTTATGGAGACAGAAACCAACCGTTCAAACGAGGATTGAATCGGTCCATCGGAATTGGAGTGATGTCGGGCACTGCTACGGGCACCGGCGTCACAGCTGACATCTGTTGCGCAGAAGAGCATCCGAGGAAGATGGCGGCGAACGCGAGCGAGGAAACAAGAGAGCGGATCATCGTTGAAGATGCTAGTTGCTCCTCGATGCCCATCTTATATAGGTCGCGCAAAATCGGAGTATCAATTGAAATTCTTGTTTTTGCACAATATAATGTGATCGAAATATGCGTTTCGGGCGTTTTTTGGCGCGCCGAGAAAGTAATTTCTAGTTTTGAGAGACGCCAGATCTTACACCTCATTTCTAGTGCAAAATCGAGCAGAATAGTAGCTACTTTCACTTATACAGACAGAACACGGAGATGCATTCTCCGTTTTCAAGTCTTCAGCAGTCATGAACTCTTTTGGTCTATGGCAAGTACAGATCGGACTCAAATCTTGCATGCATTAGTGAGTACAAGACAGGAACCCCAAGTCCGATCTGCGCTTGCCATTTGAGATCATTCTACTGTGAGCTCTAATATGCGCTTTTTGAATTGAAAAGCGTTTATGCAAATACGAAATGTTTTGCACGTTAACAACTGACTTTGCTTCACGTCCCTGCTTTGGAATTCATCTTCAAGAGAGAATCAGAATTGAATTAGCTTTGATCTATGCCCTGTGCAGTGTTTGCATCAGTCAATGTCAACTGAAGCGCATAGTAATAACTCACACAGAGCTATGCCCCAATTTAAAAACTGAACGTCGAAGAAAACGTCGAACGGCCTTTGCGTTATTAAATACCCATTTGAATGAGTATATTTAGTCGTAGAAGGAAGAGCGAACGCAGCGTTTTTGTGTTTTGACGCTCCACTCGCAACCGCCTGTGGTGTCAACGTCGATTTTTGGGGGATTGACTACAAATGATCGCAGAGCAGACACAAACAAGCTTTCTTGTCGCGAAAGGGGTTCCTCTGACTTAATTTCTCTTTCGTTTCGCGTGAACACCAGCAACGTTCCACATTCCTTCGACAGTAAGCTTGTAATCTAGACGATTCAAACGCGCGAAGACAAGACTCCGCGTAAAAATCCGTTAACTGCAATTTTCAGTTAGTCTTATCAAAGTAGCTTTTGTTCCAAAGCGGAGAATCGTCACCAAGCGCTAAATCGTTTGTTTGCCTCTTTTGAAAACGACGCTCTAATGCATTTATGGGTTGGGCGCCTTCTCAGCTCGTTTTGAGAGTAAATGCCAAGAGTTTCGTTTGATTTGAGAAATTATTCACGAGCGCACTTTTTAATTGAACGTTCGGCGCGCGTGCGAATTGCCGACTTCAAAGTGCTGTTTACACAAATCCTTACCGTAATTAACACAATGCAAGTCCATGTGTATCGGCGCGATTTCTCATCTGTCGTATTCTTTGAAATCGGCATTTTAAGCAATTGTCCTTTATTTAAAAAATGTTATTTTCAGAGATCAATCGCGGGCGTCTCCAAGAGAGTGATGTTGTTTGAAATCTGAATTTCAACCCAGCCGCTGACGCAGTGGAACGACTATTCAGCGATCCGCAAAAACTGCGAAAGCTGATGCGGCATATAGAAACAACAGTGTGGAACGACGCTTCAGGTGGTAGGAATTGCAACATTTCAAACGACATACTCATATTTTGCAAAGTTACAAGAAAATCACATACGAATGATATGTGCGAATATCAACGAAAACGGAAGAAGGTGAGATTACATGCAGATCAGAAGAGATCACGGTTGATACTCCAACGGTTTCTGGCCTTGCGGAAGAGTCGAAAGCGGTTGGGCAACGCGAAGAGCGGCGTCACCACGATGAACCGTTCGTCTTGATTCGAGTGCGAACGGAAGAACTTTGCATCCCGTGGACTAAGACTTGCGGTCGTTAATGGAAGCGAAGACGTGCGTGTTTCGGCTACCCACGGATGATTCGCCACCGATGGGCCAAACGCTCCCTGTGCCGCCAACGGTCGTCCGGTGGAAAAACAATTGACTTCCTCGTCCGAAGCCAAAAAACGCCACCCAAGCACTCGGCGCAGAGCAACGCGAAAACGTCTGAAAATGACCGAAGTTTGTGGGAACGGATCTCTTCGGGACGTACCTTGACATCAGCATGTAAACAGCGAAGGTGAAGGGATGAACGGCGATTACGATTATGTTTGCGATGGCCTGGATGTGTGGACTTGTTGCAAAAGCGAGTGCGTCGGCGGTTTGCGGGAAGATTTCAGTTACTTTAGCCAAGATAATGCAGACTGTAGATGGGACTCGGGCTAACAAGAAGATTAAAATGATTACTACAAGCATGATGGTCGTGTTCCGAGACGATGTGCGGTTCGAGAGACGATGATGCCGTTGCTTCCTAAAACAGCAATCCGCGTTAGTGGTTATAGATCTAAGTTCTTACGATAACTCCATTTTGTCTGCAGTGCGGATTGTGCGAATGAGGAGTACGGTAATAACGAAGAGAATTGTGCTCGGAATAAAAACGAGAAGTGAGAGACGCGAAATGTCAAAAACCATGACAAAGGCAGTGACTCCGATGTCTTTCACTAGGTCAGAATGCCCGATGAAGCAGCGTGCAACCCAAATTGTTGTGTGCACGTCGCCGTACTAAAGTAACTTTTCATTAATCTAATTCGCTCGCAGAAACTCTTACGTTCAAACAGAAATGGTAGATCACTCGGGATTCGACAATGCAGTGCAGCGCGGTCCAAAGACAAGTGATGACGACGATTACCATTGAGAAACGGTGCATCATCTGCCGAGTACACCAGTAAGTTGACTGAAGAGGGTAGTTGACCGCAACGAATCTGAAAAGCAGGTCTTGAAACGGTGTAAATGATCGCAGTTTCTCACCGCTGACCACCGAGCAGGAGGGTGAACAGGGTGACGAGCGTGTTGAAGAAGAACGGCAAGACTTCCATGCAAATCTTGTGCAGATAGCACAACTCAATGTGCTGGTTTATGTCGTTCTTGTGATCAAACGTGTAATACCACATCGTGAACGGTAGAGGCACAATAGCTCCGCACAGGGCACAAACTGCCATTGCAAGCAGAGGGTCGATCGTGCTTGTTTTCTGTTAATGAAATCTTTAAAATCAAATCTTTGTTTTCTTTCGCGTCTCCCCGAATTCAGAAAGCGTGGGTGTTAGAGAAACTCAAAATGCCCGTTTTGTTAAACAAACAACTTTCTGCAACTTGAAGCGTCTTTCTTTCGCGTTAATTTCATAGAAAAATGACATTTGCAAGGGCGTCTCGTGCGGGAAATTGTCTGCCCTTAATTTCAAGCGACGCAGAACGGAGAGCGTCTAATAACCGAATTGAACTGGCCACCAGACATACCGCTTTCTGGCAGGACAACACGAAAATGACGATGCCGTTGGTGACGACGACGAGACCTGACAGTACCGGCAGCAGGAATCCGTAGATCAGCGTTATTTCTGTTGTCATGTCTGAGTCGAGAAACTGTAACATTGTAGCCGATGTACACGTATTCCAGTAGCTATCATAGAAAAGGTCCGAGGAGTCATTGCAAGTCATCGCTCGGCCGTTACCGTATACCTAATTATAAGATTTAAATATTTCATTATTGGCGATGCAAAGTGTTACCTCGTCTTGGTGACAAATTTCGACGTTTTGGTCGGAGAACATTGTAAACAAGCGGCACGAGTGGGAAGCGAGAGGAGAGATGTACTGATCGGTCGGCTTCCAGAAATGGATTGTGCGAAGAGAGAAACGCCGCCTTACGGTTGTAAGCGTGAGTTCGTATAAACACGCTTGCCGATCAGGCAGAAGTCATTCATAATTCATCAAATAAAAGTATGCGGCAACGCGACAAAATAATCCAAATGGAGAGAAAAGCTGTCTAGATCCACTGTTGCCACTGAGAGATCTCTGAAAGTGGACTTGGAATTTGCTTAGAATAAGTGAATGCGTTCTTTCTGAGCGCGCGAGAAGACGCGCAATGAGGGAGCAGTAGTGATTTGCCGAAGTAGACAGTAATCGACAGATTCTCACGGAGGTTAATCACATAACGCGTTTTGTAAAAATAGAGACATCGAACGAATTAACATTTGTTGTCACGGCGCCGCCTCAGTGCCAGCGAAAGACTCTTTTCACCGTCTTCGAATTCAATGGGAGTGGCTAAGTTAGGAATATCGCCTCGAGGGAAAGGAGAGACACACCCTGCCTGTCATAACTATGCATTACCACCTGGCGCATCAATATGCCACAGTTGTTTTTCTTATGGTAGTTGTCTTGGATGGCAACAATGGAGACCAGAAAGGCAACCACGTAGGAGTGAAATGCGTGGACAAATATTCGCTTTCTAGTGAACTTCATTTTCAACTTGAGTCCAATGGATCTGTACTAATCAAAAGTAGTATTAAGTCCCACCTCCTTCGAGTTTCGGAGGTTCGCAGGATTGCGAAAAACAAGAAGGTCACGGAGTTGAACGTAAGCATTGTAATTAAACACAACTAACAAGCACGCAATCGTGGCCTGCTCATGTTCCGTGTCCGAGAAAAGCCCATTTTTTGGTCCCAGCAGCAGACAGTATGCCCTGAGGCGGCAAAACTCGTTGTGTGCCTGCAAATGGCCTCAAGGCCGCGAGCAATCATAAACAAAGTCCGATAGAGGAGAAATTTCTGGAGAAAGCGTGCTGAAGGGCAGCGCTATCCGTTACCCCAAGACAGCGGAGAGGGAAGTGATGGTGCAGGTGAATGGGCGAGGTCTACGGTGCGAGATCTCTGGAAACAACAACAACAAACAATGTAAATGTAAATAGAACTGCACATATCTTCATCATCTTTATGCTTAACGTTAGAGAAGACACCACAGTGGAAGGAAACCGCTCCGTCATTCTTCCAAATTATTTATCTTCATGTGGAAAATGGATTAATAGACGAAATTATCATACGAGGCCCATGTTCAGCAAAAGACAAGAGAAAAGAGAAAATCAGCGTCGCAGTGAAATTCGGAGGTTGTCCAAAACAAGCTTCGCGTCTAAAAAAGAACAAACCGATCTAATTAAACGCTATATATGTAATGAAAAGGGAAAAAACACACAGTCTGTGCTCGGTTTCTCGACGGAACGCTCACTGCGATTGACATCATAACTAACACCGCATATACAACTTCCAAGTAGAACGCATTTCGGCGGTTTCGTAAGTCAAACTTGCAATTCGAAGGCAATCAACGATTAACCATAGTTTCAAAAAATGAAACATCAAACATTCCGGAAAAACCTCTTCTTACCGTACCGAGCGAAGACTCAGCGTAGAGACAGAAAAGCAGAGAATTTAAAGCGGCAGTCTTTAAAGAATATGCCTCCCGAAAACGAAAATCATCCGAGACAAAACCGGAAAGAAGGTCATTCCGACAAGTGAACATTCCCATTAACGTTTCGTTTCTTTCTCTCTCTTGTCTATCCCATCCGTTCGCTAATTCCCAACTTGGATTAGGCTAAGGGACCCACTTGGTTGAACAATCCGAAGGAACGAAACTTTTCGCACTTAAAACAAAGCTCCGCAAATGGACAGCGACGGGACGGCGAGTGAGCGGAATGTTAGAACGCCACAGCGTTAACCAACGCCGCAATTGTCAACTCCTAGTATACCTGAGTGTCGGTATCTCCTGAATCGAACAATACAGAGAACCTCGGTTTTCCGGGGTTACTGACATGAGTTTTTCTTTATTATGAAATGACTCATGCGCGCTTCCTAGGTAATCCCGCGTGACGCAAGTAAATCCTCGAAGAACTGACACAGGAAGCGATTAAACAGTGATCAGAAAAAAGCGATACACCGCGCATCAAAAGTGATTGTTTACGGGAAACCACTCCACACAGCGCAAGGGACTCGTCTGGGGAGTTAAAAACAGATGGCGAGTCTAACCATAACTGCACACTGTAAAGACTAGACATATCGGAAGTTTTTTGTTGTTGAAAACACTACCAGAATTAAGGTTGGGTTGAACAGAATCCTGTGTGATTCTGCTAGTGAGTATCTTTAGGCGCATTGTAATTGCCCACTCTATTTTCAAGAGTGCAAAAGTGGTAAGAAATGCATCCAAGCGAGCAACGGCAATTACGCCAAAAACAGTGCGAAGGACAACTATTTTTAACCCGTACTAACAAATTAACAAAACGGAACACTGCCACTAGACCGTAGGAGATTCCGTCATAGGAAGATATCCACGGCAATTGACGGCACCGCAGTAACACAGTTTGGGTTCGAACGATTCTTCAGCAGGTACAACACTTTCTTTCGTAGGGGGATCGTAGTCGTAGCAGAGCTCCTCACCTGAAATGAGGCAACCTTTAATTAATGAATACACTATTTCCTCACCCTTCGAAATGTCCCGAATCGCAAAAAGCCCAATGTGAGGTGCTTCTGAGTTAAAACGCACGATGCACGGCACTAGATTTGGATCACAACTGTGGTTGAGGAATCGTGCAATGTTCGACTTCTTACGAGCATCGATGTAGCTGAGCTTTGTTTTCACCCGATCGCGGCCTAAATGCAATAGAGAAAAGTTCGCCACGAGTTCTATCATACTAGTAATATGCTCTCTGATTGTGAAAGTGTAGTTATGGGAATGGGATTCGCGATGTATCAAGCGATTTTCGACTTCGTTGGCGGAAATCAACTCCCCAGCATATTCGCAAACAAAGCTGTTGGCTTTGATATCTTCATCAGCCACAATGCCATAACCCTTGCAACTCGTTGCTACTACCTAAAAACCACTTTATTTGAGGCCGTAAGGTGCAATGCTTACCTTCATCTGCACTCTGATCCCTGCTTGAACCACTCGGTTTCCACAAGACTTGGGCAAGACAGTGCAAGCGCACGAGTCAGAGCACTCCACGATCGAGCCGATCTCAGTGTTCACCAATCGGCCATTCGAGTCATAGTTTTTCTGAAGTACAAAAATGAATAACACAAATTATAATCGATTACAACTTCAATATGATGTCAAGTAAATATTCAATCCTATTTTCATCGCTACATTAAGGGAAATGTGTTTTTGGCAGCGCTCACCAGCAGTGCATTCGTAAAAGAACTTTCAAATTGATTTTCGCCAACGTGGACTTTACGAACACGCACAAACTGTAACCACGGTATGGGAAACAATGATTGTAAACTCCAAAAATGCACTCACGGACGATGTACAGGTAAAAAATAAATAAAACTCACGATAGCCTTAGTGTACTGCACACAAAGACATGAAGAACCGCACACATCAGTTTCGCATTCACAGCCCATATACAACTCATTGAAGAGAACTAGTTCATTGACGCCAGGCCCAGCCACCAGAGAGTCAATCTTTGAGTATGCATCCATCCGGTCTGAAAAGTTAATTAGTTGATCAAAACACAATGAAACGTGATAGAGAACGCAACGAAGCCCACGAAAAAAAAGCGCGAAAAAGGAGACAAGCGATTACATAAATGCTGTCAACGTGGATTTCCAACCTCAGCCTATTGTATCAGATCAGTAAACGATGATTTCCCGACTGGATTTCTAATCTAATCAACAGAATTCATCCGCGCTGCGTAACTACATAAATAAACTACTAGCTAAATATTGTTGAACCGAGCGAGCGCCCTCAGGTCTGAACGGAAGAAATTTGAGTCGGTTTCAGCTGCGCCATAACAATTTGCAATTGTCAAACACGGTAGAATCTGCAGGTTGTCAAACACGGTAGAATCTGCAGGTTTTTCGCATCAGGAACCCAAATCACTGACTGTCGTCTCTTATCGTGCGAAATTTCAGCAACAGGAAATTGGGTTCCCGGCGCGAAAGGAACCGACAGAATTGGGCGACTGGGCTATTCGAATATTTAGTTCCGATAAAATGACTTGTTATATACAGAAAATGCTACCAGCAGAGATAACAGCAAAATGGTAAAGATCAACTTTACAAAATGCCGATTGATTGAAACAATGCACAAGACTGATAAGGCAAGACATTATACGACTCAAGATGCTGTGATGCTCGTTTCCTTCACGAATTCAACGTATGTGAATGGAAATTTTCCCCGTTTTCCGTTGAGAGTCCCTTCACAGAGGCCTGAAGGTTCGATTTTCGTTAATTGGATAAAATCTCCCTTCTGAAAGCCATTTGTAAATATTCGTTGTTAACAATGTGCATGCTATTCAGTTACCGATAATCGAAGGGAGTCACTATCGTATGCACTGGGCTGGCGATCGAGAATAACGCGGACAAGAGCTGGAACTCTGATTTGGCCATTAAGACTACCGTTCACTGGCGCCGTTAGACCGTTTTCTGAGGCCTCGCTTGTGGCTGAATTCGTGCTATATCGCTTGTCAGAACTAAGTGATGAAGCGCTCCCACTGGTGTGCATGTGTGGTTGACTCAAACGGTCTCCTTCCGAATACTGAATTAACGGAGAAACTGCAGACATAAAAATAATATTTGATTACAGGTTGGACGTAATTCGCAGGGATGAGACCAGTGCAGTTCAACGCGTTTCGTGCCTTCCACCATTCGGGCTCTGTTTTCGCGATCACTTCCAACATCTCTCCACGTTCAAACGGGAGATCGGAGATTCTCTCCCCTTCAAATTTGTATAGGCCGATCACTTTTTCCAGGCATCTCTTTATCACAGGTTTTGATAAACTGACTGAATCGAGGATACGCATTTTGTAGTGATTTAGGAGAGTTGGTATATCAACAAATTGTTGGTCGGCAATCTTAATGAAGTAAATATGTAGACCGCAGTCCAATCAACGGTTTTCTGCCGACTTACTTTGACATTAGTCCGTCCATCTTCGAGTTCAATTCGCTCAATTAGATAATGCCGAATCTTATCCAATCCTTCTCTAAAGATGGTAAAATTTGTTCAGCATACTATAGCGCAACAGCAAAAATACCTAACACTGAGTGAATATCCTCCCTGGGTAGACGAATCGCGCAAGAGGAATGAACCCAGCGTCGAAGTATCGCCCATCAACAGCCGATGTGCTTCCTCGCGATCGACGTTTCCGAAATAGAAGCTATCCCAGTCGTAGGGGTCGAACGAAGACATCTCGTCCGCCGATTGCGTGAATCAACGCGAGTATTTTGGCGAACAGTGACGAATACCACTGCATCTGGAAAATTGCCGCGCCGACAGTTTGTCTCTGTACCGTATGATGTCAATTATCAGGCTGTGCGCGCTGAGATCACAAAACGCCGACAATCAAGAAGCGGAAATTCTACAATTGATTTCGGCGTCCTCAACTTCCATTAGAAATCGGAATCACAATTTATTACTCATTTAATCACGTAAAACTTATGCAAATGATGAAAAGTTACCCACTATACACCAACGCACACGACCGTTTTGACATAATTGTTGTAATGTATACGGTAGTTGTAGAATCTTTCAGATCTACAGAAACCTACATAACAACCATTCTACGTAATCGAACTGGCATAGGGCCAGCTAACAATCACCCTGTACTCGCCCTGTAACTCTTCTGTGACCCGCCCAAAATGAAAGACTGAAAGGAATGAAAAGAGTTGTGTTAGTTTCATAATATTTCGCGACAATGCGAATTCGCAGAATAGAGTCATTCAATCGTCTGTTTCCAATTTTCACGAAAGTGTTTCATATTTCTGTATACAGCCAACATGCACATGAAAATACCCGTTACATAAAATTAACAATCTATGGAAATAAATTAGACAAGAGGTTAACGGAAAGATATACACGAAGCGTGGTGCGTTGAAAGAAGCGGTAGAATTGAAGAGCGAAATTTCCCTGTGACCAAAGTGAAATGGGTGAGAACGAATGGTGTGACAGATGTTGAATTCAAGCTTCCAAAGAGAAGGGTACATAAAACAAGACTAAAGAATAAATCACTGGTTCTTTATGTACACACATGAAATGGAAAATACGATCAGAAATGTATCACAACCAAGAAGAGGAAATGGGCTTTAAGTTTTGATTGACTCGCTTAATAATTTGAGATTTTCTATAGGTGGCAATACTATCTAGCATATGTACATACCTACATAGACAGGCAGAAAAGACCCTTATGGCATTAACCGAGAGGCACTGTTATAACCGTCGTTCGTACCGTTTGACATAACCGTCGAGTAGTCCATCTGCACGTCCATCGTTTCAAGCATCTTCCGAAGCTTTTCTGGCAGATGCTGACTCACCGCTACTTCATTCATCGCGAGTTGTTCATAGAGCGGCTCTTTGTATTGCTCCAAATAGCGATACAGTTCGTTCAGTGCACTGAAGACGTAAAACTGGCGGACATGCGACTGAGATTCTGCTGCCAAATGAGTGTTTATTTCGGTCTCAGAGATCGTCGGCATTTCCTTGATGTTTTGGTAGTAACTGCAAAGATTTCATCGTTCATAGTTACAATGTTAGCACTGCTTACCGATCGACCCAAGTCTTAAATCTGCGGATGTCTTTGGCGAAGAGCAACTTGCTACTTGGAGAATCTTTGGTGAGCACGTGTTCTTGTGTGGAGCAAGCGTCCATCAGTGTTTGAGCAACAACGCTGAGCGAACCTTCAATTTTTGTTGGCTTCGGAATGTCGAACAGAAACTGCGGATTTTTTATCAGATTAACCCAGAATCGCAGCGGAAGTGCATTGCTTTTCCAGGCGTGCACAACTTCCGGATCGTAGATTCCATGTTCTTCGGCCTACAAGGATTGTAGAAATGCTTGCTTTGCAGAATTTCGAATCTTACCTGTTCATCCATGAAATCGAACATGTACTTGATGCACGCAGGAAGAGGAGATCGTCTGTTGCCAGTAGAGAAAATCACGCCCAACAGTTCTTCGATGAACTGTTGCAGGGTTCCCTTCATCGTGAGCAACCGAGTGAGGTAAATTTCGGTGACCATCTTATCCTGCTGTTCGCCAGGGCCGTGTTCAGAGGGTCTTACCAAGTGGAACAACTTGCAGGAATCCTGTTCTTTGCTGTGAGAACTGCTGTGCGTTCCAAATGGCCGTGGAAGCGTTGGGCTGTTGTTCTTCAGACTGAACGTAGACTTCTCAGATTTTCCACTAAGTAGTGACAAGTTGTAGTACGAGTTGGATTGACGAGGAACCAGGACGAACGCAGCGTTGTCGTTTACTTTGTAATGAGCTAGCGTGTTCAGCAGTCTCCATCCGCCACTCTCCGTTCTCGACGTCGTATCCAAATCCTGAAGGATCATTCGACCAGTAGGACAATCACGCCATTCCAAGTCGACATCATTTGCTGTCGGTCGATTTGAATACGGTGTAGTGCGGTAAAACGCATCAAGGCACTTCTCCTTGACTTGCGTGATGGAATCACAGTCAAGAACACGTACGGGGCAGCTGGCATTAGTTGGATAAGCCTCGACGCCAGATTCGCAGCCAAGGAAAATATAGATTTCCTTAAATTCAAAGGTCGATCTCAGCAACTTCTCTTCCGACAACGAATATCGAGCGTCCAATGTATTCGCATCTTGCGGTCCCTTTTCCATTTGCTGTTTGATGGCAAAGAAAAGCTGGTAAAGCTGTTGGCCTCCACTTTCCTTCAGGAACGGATACATGAGGAAGGTGAACCACGCAGTCAACATTCGTTCAGCGACGCTCTCTGATCTTCGGAAGAGAATCTTCGGTTGAAAACGTTTCTCAACAGTGCGTGCAATGAGTTCCCGCAGAAGCTGCTTCAAAATGTCAGTACAGTATTCCATCTTCTCTTGTAGTACGACCATGAGAAGAGAGCCCACGTAGACGCGATCTTTGCCAATGAAATATTTGTTGTCTTCCATCGTTCTGATAAACGTCAGCAGGAAGGTTTTGTTCATCAAGAGACGATTGAACTGACGCAGGCCGGCTTCAATAGACGTGGCTCGTGACTGCTCAACTTCGAGTTCACGTAAAACGGCATGATTCGTGTTGTTGGGGAACAGCACTCTTGAAGCGTAGTCTCGGTATGACAAGAAGGGAATCACAGGTGTTCCCTGTATGTTTTCCGTAAATGCGTTCATGTTGGTCTGCAGTTCCGCGAAAGCTTCCTTACACTCCGTTGCGACCTTCATTTCGATCTGGTCCATCTGGCTCTTCAAATATTTCATCTGTCTCTTGTGTGATGAACTCTTCCTGCGATAGAGAACTAACAGGAGGCCAAACGCCAACAGTAGAATGACGACTGCGATAATAATGGCCATGACAACAGTTGGGGAGATCAAGCCGTTTCTCGTATCATACGAAAAGACGCCGATGTCCGTAATGCTTCCACCAATTGAGACTTCAACGTGGGGATCACCGTCTAAGGGGTATTCCGGCCGCTCCTTCGGTGGCTTGCAAGTCAGTAGTTTGGACGTCAGAGCTGTCACGTTACAATAGGAAGATCCTATCTTGATTTGAACATCTCGCTCAGTGATTATGTTGGTATCGATTTGTCCACTTATCGTCAAAATGCTATCCGGATCGTAAAATCGTTTGTCCGTGAACTTTTCAAGGATGGGGTTGCCGAAGACCTTGATTTTCGAATCATCGTTTACCCTAGAATTGGAGCATAATTGAAATGCCTAAGTTGATAAAACTGACTTCACCAAGACGTCGTTAATTTCAAATCGGTAATCGTAACGCAGGTCGCGGTTAATTGTCGGTACTACAGTGCTATGGGCGCTCATTTCAAGTCTTGGAGTTTTGCAGATCATTGTAGCATTTGTGATACTGTGACAGTAAGGTCCACGCACTG
This sequence comes from Steinernema feltiae, assembly GCA_007213375.1. Taxonomy (NCBI): domain Eukaryota; kingdom Metazoa; phylum Nematoda; class Chromadorea; order Rhabditida; family Steinernematidae; genus Steinernema; species Steinernema feltiae. The sequence goes on from MQUG01000085.1 coordinate 125,131, forward strand.
GAAAATTGTCTTGTATTATCACCATTCGTGCCCGCTGAATCATGTCGAAAGAGCTTCCATTAACGTCAACTGTGATTAAACCGGATACAATACTCGCAGCAGGGCGCACAATTCTGATAGTTGGATTTTCACTAAATTTGACATTGAAAGAATGTAAATCAAACTCATCCTTTACATATAACTATAGGAGATCTCAGATGAAACGGTGGTGTTGTCGAAGTTTACGTGAATCCTCTCTGGTTTCACGTTTTGACTTGGACCGGTATTACAAATTATGATTTCAGCTGTACGATTCAGAACTTTGCACTGGCTATCTCCGATAGATACAGAAACGTGGTAACCAGTATCGAGATCACGTCCTTTAATAGTGAGATGAGTTCCTCCCATTTTGGGACCTAAAGCATAATTTAATATGCATTCGATTCTCGCTCAACATACCTCTGACAGGACTGAATTCCGATAAAACAGGGTTCACATATTGGAAGTAGTCAGTAGAAATGGCAGTGAAATTCATGCTTTCAAAAAGCTTCACTACAATCGGGCCCTGTTGCTTCTTCCCATAAGGTGAGCGCTGCGTCTGACACACAATTCGAGAAGAGGGAACATAGGCTGTATGTATGACTTCACACGGAACGTTTGCTACGGTGACAGAATTCTCGACGTGTTTAATCGAATGGCCAAGGTTATCTCCGGTAATAGTAACCTGGAACAGAGTCGTTATGTATTTCTGCAAAGACTGAACTAACCAATGTTCCGCCTTCGATTGGTCCTTTGTTCGGCGAGAAACGTATGATCTTTGGATGTGGACAGAGACGCGGTCCATCGTACCATGTTTGGACGCCGCATTTTTCCCGAGCCGTACAAGTCGTCCCGATCGGCCGATCGCTTTCACACCACCCACAGGCGTACTGTGGTCCAAGTGTCAGACACAAACCGCAGTTCGAAGCTAGTTGCTCACATTTGTACATGATAACTCTTGTTGATGCCGTATTATCCAGGACATGTGTTGTTGGATTGCCGTCTGTAGTCCACACAACCGAGAAATTCGCAGTATTTGTGCCGTTACCGACTCCCAAACCATAGTATTCGAACTTCATCTCATCGCAACTATAAACAGTAAATTGAATATTAAACACATCCACATCATCTTACACAATGTCCTGTTCCTCTCTCTTCGCGTTTCTTTCATGTACGCTATGGTCAATCTCGAACTGGCATTTGAAGCTAGTCATAAAAGGCATCAAATTGTCCGCACGAACGCGAACTTCCTTTACATTCCCGGCTGCGACGTAGATGTCGACGTCGCTCACCAACTGAGGACACCCGCCAGCTCCCTTCCGTCTCGATGGACCGTCGCTCTGAAGAAGCTACAATAAGAATTCACAAAGAAAAGCGTTTTTTCTACCGCATGACTGTTAACCAAATGTTGGCCTCTGCACTTGTTTTCAGTGGTGTCACGATCGACACACTGATCACTCTGGATACACCAATCGCACGGAAAGTCGCTGCTGACACATTCAGAGCACGTTGAGAACTTCCGACAATCGTAGAATGTGAAGTTGGAAGAAGCCAAAGCAATCGAACTCTTGTGCCGCACAAGCGAAAGCCGCGTTTGCAGACTTCGTTCATTTCCCGATAGTCGAGGAACGTTGGCCATTTGAGGGGTGGAGCAATGAACCTTCTGCTCTGAAGACACGTTTGACGCGTTAGTCAGAAGAACAAGCTTCGAAGGAAAAGTGAAAGCACAGCTGAGCTCCGTCACATCGCCGAAATTCTCGACTTTGATTTCAATGAACTTCGCAGATGTGATTTGTGTTCGGTTTGGACTGACGGATGTGACTTTAGGGCAATGTCCATCGCGAAACGATAACCACTCCAGACGGTTGAATGGAACAGAGCGTTCGCAGGACTTCAGTGGCGAGCACTGCGAATCGCTTACGCACCATCCACAGTACGGATCGCGTTTCTCCAAACAACTGGAGCAATCGTAACTGGTGGAGCAATTCGCCACGGCGTATTTGCTGACCTAGAAAGAATTGGCCTTGTTGTGATTAAGCATACTGGAGTTACCTTGTTCGGAGAAAGCACTAGAAGAAAGTCCCCATTAGCACTTAATTGAAGATCTTGGAGAACTGGTTCCTCGACGTCAAGTGTATCGTAAACGTATCCCATATCAACACTCGTTACGACTGTTTTCAGAACAGTTCCATCGGTAGTTCCAATAAACGCGACGGTGTTCGGACCGATCGTACTCGAAACAACCGAAGTAAATCGAGATTTACTGGACGTAATCACAGGAGACGCAATTATGGGTTTGTTTCCTCCGATCAGTTTGTTGACGTCCTTTCCGCACATCACTTGCTCAAAGGAGAATTCCGTGTAGCGACAATAGTCGCTGGATTTGAACCACGGCAAATTCTAAAAATATTAATAAGGTCTTTGCTTTTGTTTTAGGACACAGACCTTTTGCATTCCATCTGCTGCGCGGTAGCAGTTCTCAATTGTATCGCGAAACTCTTGGTTGATTCGATCGAGAGTGTAGACGCACAGAGCTGAATCGGTAGTTGTCATATTCTTCGAATCGCCTTCACCGCGATTGAACACCGCAAAGAGAACATCGCTCGAAGACCTGTTGAATGAATATTTTTGTCACAAATAAGAGTGAATCTCTACGCTTACTCGATGCTCAGATTTCGCGCGATGTCGTAGCCCGGTTTCCCAAGATAGATGTCAATCAGCAAATTGTAATCCACGCCTCCGGTCTTGCATTCCAGCGGCACTTCCATGTAGCTGAAGTAATCCTTGTCGTTCTTGCACAGCCGAACCAACTTCGAGCTGACGAGTGGATTATACAGATCTTTGGGCTGTCGGGTAGCAAAGTAAACGAACATATCTCGAGATGCTGAAAATCCGCCAACATAGTCGATTCTGAAATTAATTCGTGAGAAAATGAATTTTCAAAATAATAGAACTTACAAATACGAATCCCTGACATTGCGCTCGATTTGCAACCGAGTACCCGTGCCGACAGCTTGATAATAAGTGGAGAATATGTTGTTCGAATCAAGTGAAAGTGAAGTCAACGCCGGTACGTCCACCTTGCGCCCAACGACAGCAGTGCTTGCAACGTACAGAACGGATGGATCTGCAATGAGCGCACCGTTCAACACTGAACTCATTGGAACAGCTTACTTGAATCAGCTGATGAATTTGAAAGTCTGGGACCGTTTCCCACAAAGATAACGGTTGATGAATCCCTGTCGTTGGCACTAACCGCCGATTGCGATTCTTTTTCGATTTTGCTGATGTTGTAAAGGTTTCTTGTTCGACATTTGCCCTTAATATTCATACAACATTCGATGAGTTAATTTGCTCGTAAAACATACGTCATGTGAACTCGCGCATTCGATGAGTTCATCGTCGTAAATAGTCAAGGCCTTGGAATGAGTGTCGACCATCGTGGTGCAAGTGGCACATTCGGCAGGAATTAGAGGGCCAGTTACGGTTGACGTTTTCAAGTTCAGATCATCCGAATTGAGCTCGTAAAGATGATTTACAGCACCGACGTATATCCGTTCTGTTTTTGGGTCAATAACCATTTTTTGGAATGGCTCCAAATGTGTGTTGGGGTTGAAAAAGGTTACCGCCTTCCCTGGAGCACACCTTGCGGAGGGCATCAGTAGCAGAACAGAGAGTAGAATTAAAAGCGTGGGCCTTGGCCACAGATGAAAGTTTGAAGAAGAACGGAAAGAACTCCTCGTAGAAGTTCTCGGAGGTGCGCATCTGACTGCACTTGCGACGTGACTAGGTTCACAGCAGTGAGTCGGCTCTTGCAAGAAAGCATTCTGAAATTGTGCATATAAGTCAACAACAGTATAGGGCGTTGATTACTTGATTGTTGGCTAATGGAAGGGACATTGGACGCCATCGGTCCCTCGAGAGCAGTCGTGATCGTCGCAAGTCGGACGGGAGTGCAGACGTCGACGGATCCATTGCAAAACTGGGAAGATTCATTGTCGACATGAGTTGCGTGCAGTCGCATTTCAGCAGTTGCTTGTTCGCATAACCGCCCTTTAATTGAGCCTACTTGGCTTGGCTTTTCTGGAAAAGAAGACAAAAACTGATAGGAGAATAAAGCAAGATCGCTTGAAGCGCAATCAAAGTGGTCGCCCTTTCTCGAAGGGCGCGCACAAGTCAGCCGTTTGAATATGGGCCTAATACTCGAATGGGATACGACATACTAGGACCAGAAAAAGTGTCAAAAAATAGCTGCATCATCATCGATCGGGTCGGCGGCTCGGCGACAAGAATGACATGCTCAAGATTTTGTTCAGCGCGAATGTAATTTATATCCCATTTAACGCAGTCAAATTCGCGAAGTTCCATCTCACGAAGCGAGACCGCGTGAAAATAAGACCGGAAAGAGAGTGTAAACTGATAAGAACTGTTCTCGACTTTCCACCGAAAGTGTTCGTTACGGCGCAGACCAGGTCTGATCAAAAAGAGGAGAAAAAGAACAACGAAAGCCGACGCGCGCAGCCAACAATTAGCTCGATTGATTGAAAAACAGAGGTGCACAGGTTCGTTCAGTCGATCGCTGTGGTGCACTCACAGGTAGAACGATCGAAGAAAGGCAGCCCCGCACAGACCGCCAGGTCGCTCGATAAGATCAAAAAAGGAATTCGCGCGCGCAAGTTTCCGAAAAAATGATCCGCCGAAGATGACGAAAGGGAAGGAACTGTCGGGGGCAAAAGGTTTCATCTTTCACGCCTCAGCTAGCCCTGTCCCACGATGGGAAACTTAAAAGTAGGCTGACGCGAGAAGTAACTGCGCTGAACGATCAGTACTGGTCAGTGAAGCGGAAGTTCTCTCCCGACCAAAGACGGGCACTCTCGGGAGGCAGTACAAGATAAACTACCCCTAAACAAGTTTTTTTGCGAGTGATCGTTGACTCACTATGTTTACAGTGTTTCATCCAATGCGAATTTGAGGTGAATCAGAACAAATGTGCTGATCAGTTACAGAGTCCCAGAGATCACAAACAGTAACAGAAATGTTTGCTTCGCTGCGAAGGATTCTTGAACAAAATTGAAACGATGGAGGGATAGAGCGAGAAAGACAATTAAGAGGCATTAATCAATGGATGCGCCGTTATATTTACACTGTGCTAGGGGTGCAAATCGAGAATCAGTCCCTCCCGCGCTCTTCGCGGGGTCCCCGTGGCCGTCAAGGTCGAAGACGCTGCTAGCGCGGCCACCGTTATTTGAGCAAATTTGCTGTCAAATGTAGATTGAAGGCCGTTCCAATCAACACATCCATAGATGCGCGCGCGCGAAGCTGGGGAGCAAGACGACCAGAGCTGCGATTTAATTAAGTTTGCCCTACGCATGCCATTTGACCAGAGGGCATAAGGCAAATGCATGTATTTAAGAGGCCGGTCGGTCGCCGATGCCACTAAGTGACACGCATTTTGTAAATAAGGCTGAGATAAATTGTTAATGGCATGCATCACAGCTAAATTTGCCTCTGAGCTTGCCTGCTCCAGCTGTAAAATGCCTCGCAAATGGCCAACTGGGATCGAGAAAACAGCAATGTCAAATATGAACAAATTGAACGTTGAAAACGCGATCATCGACAAAATTAAAATGATGCGCCGCATTGCGGTTTTACAAGCATCTTCCCATGGGCGAACTTTTAACAAATGGCATTGTCGCGCAAAACGGTTGTGCTAAGAATTACCGTAATCGCGAGCGCAGTTTCAAAACAAGTGTTGATCGAATACGAAACTAAAATTGCAGATTGACATTGGAGGTGATCGTGTTGTATTTATTCATCTTCGTGTGCGTTAAAAAAGAAAGTGGATTGCAAAGCTGCCATTTTTCATCTCTCTAAAAAATAAAATCGTTTCTTTCTGGTGGTTGCAACGCTCACACAGATGGCGGCTGGACGAAAGGCTATTGAAAAACGATTTCTACTGAAAGCAAAAGGACAACAAAAGACCGGAAGTGGGTATTGATGACATTTGACCGATTCCGAAAAGCGATAAATTAGCACAATCAATTACAAAGCAAACAGAGGGCCGCTCGGTCGCGCAGTGGAATAGTTGCACCCACTGCGAGAAGTGGGGACGGTAGAGTGTTGGTGGTGTGGTCATCGGCGTGCATACAAACCTAATAAGCATATCGGTTCGCGGTGGGCGACTCATCTCGTCTAAGCAGCAGGCAACAAACCACTTCTGTTGTAAGCCAGAGCCGCGCAGGTCAAACCCTGGACCATCCGGTGCGGTCTTCCCAACACAACTCAAATTCGAGCACCGCGAGAGAAGGGCGTGATGAAGGCAGAGGACAAAGCATGTGAATAGGGTGGGAAAGAACAACAGCGAGGCGATTATGAGAACGGTCTAGGAGTTGTTGCGTCTTCGATAATGCTCTGTTGCTGCTGGTCGATCTGTAGGGGGCAGATCTGCGCCGAGGTCATCATAAAGAACGCGCAGCCTGCAACAGCAGCAGACCTCGACAGTCGCGTTGATCTCGGCAGTTATGGGAACGGAAGAATGGGATTAAGACACTCACGCAATGTGATCTTCCATAAACTCGGGTGCATCTACTGCGGCCGACTGTGGAAGAAAACAAAGTCTGTTCAGAGAGATTCGGGTGGACATTGGGTTGCAGTGAGTGCGAACGCGGCCGATCTATCCATGGATCTGTTTAATGATGCGTAACGTCCATGACAATTACTAATTTATTTTATGCGATGAGTTGTTCTACGACTCGAGGGGAACTCCGTCGCGACGATGATCAAGACAACGATTTTATGCAGTGGGCGCGGTGTACCAAAACTAATTGGATAATAACCGCAGGTGAGCCGAATTTTCGAAAAATGATTACGCGTACATGGAGGGAGAGGAGTGAGATGGAGACTGTCGACGACGCGCGAACTGTCGTCGTCCGTCGGCTGCGGCGAAAAACGGAAAGAAAGAAGAGATGAAGGCTCTTCGAATACCGTGCTGCGTCCTTGAAACGCCGAAAAGCGAATCAGTCAGCCCAGTCAACAGCAGCACAACGCCGCCAATTTCAATCTGGAACGCGTTCGGTGTAAACAGTCACTGAGAGCGTGAGGAGGTGATGATGACGGTTTGGATTGGGTTGACTCGTTCAAAAGGGGGATTCATAATTCATTCATTCGTTTTTTTCGGTGAGAATTGTTTGACTCAACGAGTGTTCACTTGGAAGAATTCGGGATACAAACAGCGAGCCACCTTCCCTCGCTCTGTTTTTCTCTCAGTATTATATCCAAATTGCTTCACGCTCCAGCGATCACTAATGACTCCGTGGGTGCGGAGGTTAGTTTTTTCGTTGCTCACGCTCCCCAACCAATCAGGTAAATGATGATGTATGCGACAATTGATGAGTAATAGAAGTTGCGAAATTGAAAGTGCGGAATGTTCATATTTGGATAACATATATACTACTCAATACCGCTCTCCGTACGGCGACGGCCCTCTCGTCGATGATGACTATGGGAAAAAGATATGCATTACGTCCACTTTTGGGATAGGGCGACGTCCGAAGACATCGACCACGAGAAGACACAAAATTAATCATGTCCCAATGCGAGAATGTCTCATAAAGTGGTGTAGAGCGGCCCGTTTCCAGTCGGAACAACCACTGCCAACATGAAGCCAACAGATTTGCAAATGCGCGCTCAATCAAGTGCCTGCCAACTGCTCAAGTGAACAGAATTAGTATCGAAGCGCGCAGGCGCCCGCGCGCCGAATAAACGCGAGTAATCACGCGCTAACTGGACCACATTGCCCTTTAGATTTGTGGCCCCCGTGCGAGTAATTGCTGCTGGACCAAATGCGTGCGCATTCACCCGATCGCATCTAAAATGCACCACAAATTCTGTACTGCTTAGCGGCAAGGAGACCGAGGCAAAGGATCGCAAATCGAATTAGCCTATATTCCCTTCACGCGCATCCTGTAGCCGTCCAGTCTGCCCCCTGAGTGTTGTGAGTGCACAATAAAAAGTCTTCAGTCACCGCGACTGCAAACAAATTATCGGATCGAAGGGAATCCGCCGCCGAGTATGGAGATCACGTGTACGAGCGTGACGAATCCTCGGAACCCTTTCACACAGATCGCGCGCGCTCAATCGTCATTTCATCATCTGCGTGCCCAGAGGCGCTATAGCTATCGATCATAGCGAATATAAACATTAAATCATATCATATGGGAGGGAAAGCGCCATTAGCGTACGAGCGCAAAGAAACACAAGCCGATGGAAGCGAGAAAGAGAACGATCGCTTAGTCTTACAATACATCTGCTGAGCTGAAGGGCACCGGAAGCTATCAGAGGATGAAAGGAGCGCGTGCACTGCGTGGCGAACTTACAAAAAGTTGTAATGTTGCAATTGCGGAAAAACCGCACTCAAATATGCATAGAACGCGCGCGCGATGCAATCATTGCTGGATCGTTTGGTCGTCACTCGTGCGCGCCGTCAATTTCTGTTGAACGAAAAGCTCTTTTTGGCACAAATCGCAGATTACAGTAGTCGCTGAGATCAGCCGCGAATACCTCCCTGAATGCATTAATGAGGTTGCTCGCAGACGATTAAACGCAGTCAGCCGAATGACATGGCGGTGCAAATTCCCAGAGATAAAAGAGGATTAAGACAAATCGTTCATTAAGAATTCATGCCCCATGCGCGTTGTCTAATTGCATGGTAATGAACGAACGAACTGGCGGCCGTAGCGGTGATTGGCCCAGGGCGTCACTATTGGTTCAACGGCCGGAAATTCGACAACCCGCTTTCGCGGGGTGGTCTGCAGTGAAACGGCCATAAGTTAAGGGTGAAAAAAGCGAACCGACAGTTCCCCGCGCTCGCTTTCCGCGATAAGTGAAGGTCATCATCCGTTTCCCTAACTACATTACACAGTATCATCGTATCGGTATACTGCGTTAGATGGTGAAATCGAAGAGAAAAATAGGTTTAACCAGTCGACCCACCATATAGACGCTTGAAGTGTTGTGAAAGCGTTTAGCACCGCGCACTAAGGTGCGTCTTGAATAAATATAGAGATTTTGTGAGTGCGCGGACGGCGATCGGTACTCCTATAGGACTGTCGACAACTGTTTGCAGGGAGCGCGACGGCGGTGCGCGGTGACCGACAAGCAACTGACCACCGTTGTGGATTAAAGACACCAGCGAAAGTAGTGTGTTCGCTCGCAGCGATCGTGGAGCAGCACAACGTTGAAATCGAAATGCTAATTGATAGGAAAAACTAAAATCGCGACAAGAGGTTGAGCGGGGAGTGAAGAAGACCGTCGAAAGGGCAATTGGACAATTGTTGCGCGGAGAGAGGAACGAAGTGGAGAGCAAGAGAGGAAAAAACATTCTCGACAGCTCTTTGACGGAGCAACTTTGGTGACAGACTCTCGACTACAAGTAGCCATTTCCCGCCCGCACATCCGATTCGGCTGCGCGACTAACGAAAAACAGCTCGTTGACATAGCGTGCGATGACGAACGGAACGGCATTCATTGTTGGTCGAGCTAAATGTGTCTTTAATACAAACAGAAGTTCAAATGCTACTGAATATCGAGACAACGCAATGAAGAAACCGAATGTGGCAAGCTGATAATCACGAGTACATATGTTTCAGCGCTTCCTTCCCAAAGAGGTGCACCGTGGGGAGAAGTGGAGAAAAGGTGGAAGGCGCGTGGTCGGCTGCAGTGGCGATGTCCGTGCGGCCCTCACGCCCACCTGGCAACGGCGCAAAAACCGATGGTCGTAAATTTTGTTCTAATTGTTTAAACATTCCTCGACGACAACAAATTTTGAGACAATTGGTCGGAAGGACAGACTGGACGCGTTGAATTTGAAAGTGTGGGGGCAGTCGCATTCTGTGACCCGTGCGTTTACTATAGAAGAAGAGTCATAATGGTGAATTTATGACTATATGAATTTCCCGTTACGTCTATTGTGTGGTCCGACTTTTTCTCACTGCCCGAGATTGCAAATAAGGTCGGCGGAAATTGGACGTTATTTCGGAGAGAGTGGTAATGAATGTTTCCGACGTTTAGTTTGAAACGAACATCGTCTGATAATATCACTAAAGCCGATGATTGGACGGGTGTGGTGTGCTGTTCTGTAAGACTGTGTCAACAGAATGATAAAGCATAGCATTCCTTTCCTCGTTTATTACGTGGTACTTGCCGTCGTAAAGCGATCGCTAAGGCATTGATTCATTTCGTCTTCGACCAACCCGTCATGCAGGTAACTTTCATATATTCTCTTTTTAGACGGGTTTAATACGGTGTATACTGTAGGGCTTACCCAGATACGATGCGGAGACATTTCGCAGTCTTCGACGAGTCGAAAACCCATCGATGCAAATATTCCCATCTGTCCATATTCCAGGAGAACCGAATTTGCAGGTTTGTTGAAAACTGAGGCTGACTGTGAGTGATGCATCATAAATTCAGGAACTGGCAGTGATGCCCGGAACTCCTGTATCTTTCACATCGCGCAGCCGCCCGTTGGACAACACTTTTCTGATGAAACCAGAACCGTATGATCCACCCAGCTAGTGTGTACTAACAAAATATCTGTTATAGGGTTCACTGGCCTGAAATTCTGTTTAATAACACACACATTGGAATGCATAGATTCTATTACTTGCTGACTCGTTTGCCCGGTGCTGCTATGCTCATGCTCTCGACCTGGGTTGTATGGGGACGCGGTGCAAACACTCCTTTTCTCCTCGATTCTGAGAAAGGAATGGGGATTTCCGCCGTTACTGTCGCTGCAGTAGTTCTGGTCGGCTCTATCTTTGGTTCCATGAATCACAATGATTCAAACAAGCGTGCGTTCTATCAGGTATGGTGAATTCTTCTGTCATTTTCAAAATGAGTAATAGATTGTCTACCGATCCATCGTCTCCCTCGCGAATATTTGTGGCATTGTTGTCGTTTTGGTCTTCTCAGCGGTCGTTGTGTCAAAGCTTAGTGATACGGTCAGTGCTTCTCAACAAGAGCTAAATCTAAATTGTGAATGCATTCAGAGTGATTCTGTCAAGTACATCAACTGCAAGCAGAACGGTTGCTACTCTCGGGATGAGCGGATGACAAACGCCGCGGTCATGTTGGGTTTAAGCGTCATGATTCTCGTATTTTCGGTTTTGACCTTCATTCACGCCGTTTTCGGAGCTTACAAGCTCAGCTCGGTGAGCAAGAAGTCAAAGCAGGAGAAAATTCAGCCGGAAGTGCGTCGTCCTCGCATACAAGCGGCTTTCAACAACGCCGGTATGATTGGCGAAAGTGACTACTATTAAAAAAATCCGCAGCATTCCGCAATGATCCGCCTTGTAACAAAAATCTGTCATGAATAAATAAAATTTATTTCAATTCTACGTATACGGATTGAAATGAAACCACGATCTCCTTACCGCTTTCAAACTTAATAAACAGAACTGTAATCAGTACAGGCAACAATCCCCCTGAAGAAAAAATCTGTGCGTCCACAAAATGGGAATTTTCAAGAATTAAAGCTAGTGAAGCTGAAAACCTGCTCCCACTGCTCCACAGGATCCGTCTCGTATATTTAAGCGCACTGCACCCACTCTTGAACTGCCAAAGCATCCAAGCGAGGCTTTCTTTAGCGGTTTATACGTGGTAGTCTTTTTCCACATGCGGAGAACCGTTCGTGATTTTCATCCTACAGTAGCACTCTACGCTTAACTTCTCTCCTGCGTGGAGCTAAAAGCGACTTTTTTGGTTATACTATACTATTACCGTCCGAAGCAGTTTACTACCGTCCAAACGGAACCTCCACCGTCCGAAGGTTTTTCCGCCGTCCAAAGGAGTCCTCAACCGTCCAAAACATTCTGGGCCGTCCAACAAAGTTGTGCACTTCTAGCCCTTCAAAATTAGTTGCACAACATCTGACTTGTTGCTAACAATCCTAAAACCAGACTTTTGGTGACGCTAAGTTTAAGCTAATAGCTTTTAAATTGTAAGCGTCAGCTGTATGGACAACAAAGATCGCTTTTTTTTCGGGGAGCGAAAGCGCGCCATTTTTTTAGAGCTGGGAGACAAGTCTTTTGGACGGCGCTACAATGCCTTGGACGGCAGAGATCCCTATGGATGGTGGAGGCAACCTTCGGACGGTGGAGGTTTCGTTTGGACGGTAGTAAACTGCTTCGGACGGTAATAGTATAGTATAACCCTTTTGGTTTATTTGTTCTCAGCTTTGCTTATGTCTGTTGTTAGGTTTGGTTCTGCACTTGTCAGGATTTGAAGGCAAAGCATTTCCGATTCCCGTGTGCAACAAAGCATTCTAAAAACCTGTTTTGGCCGCTCCCTTTAGCAAGTTTACATTATAATAAAACCCATATGCGCGGACAAGTCCTCCACGACACAGTTTGTTATTTTCACGACCATTTCACAAAGATTTCACATAAATCGCTAGCGGCTAATACAATAGCGGAAAAGGCTCCTTGTCGGCTGACATGAGTTTACAATGTTGCCGCCAACACAAAATCAGCAGGGTTAATCCCTTTCCTTATTTTCCGCGTTCAAATCGGCCAGATCCCCTTTCTGTGTTCACGCTTAGTCTTATTATGTCTCGATTGAGACGACTATATTGATGCTCTAGCTGTCCTATCCTATCATTCCGGCTACGATCTTTCTCTCTTTTTTTACAGTAAATCCGATAGCTCGGACGGTTGGGAAACCGTTTCAGGCGGATA